>JAHKKF010523753.1:7742-21547 GCA_019740295.1 Labeo calbasu | reverse complement strand
AAGTGGCCAGCAGGCTGCGCAAATATAGCCATTAAGCCACCAACACTATATTGGCCAGTGTTTCAGTTTCTTTGTCCAACCCCTGTATGGTAAGTTGTAATTTTATTTTAAATTCAGTAAAACCTAAAAGTGCATACTGGCATTTCAATACAAGTCTTTTAAATGATAATTTTTTTAATGACTCGTTTAAATGTTTTTGGGAGGTTTTTAAGAAGACAAAGTCTTTTTTTAAATCTATACAACAATGGTGGGACTATGGCAAGGTGCAGATAAAATGTCACAAAAGAATTAAATCGCTCTTTAGATTTGCTTGAAAGACAATTATTGGATTTACAAAAGTTGACTCAAACATACAATGATAGTAATTTTTTCAAAAAAAAAAAAGAGACTTTTAGAACATAAGGAGCGTTAGTCCTATAGGTTATATAGGTTTCTAAATTATTTCATATCAATTGTGGTTTGTTGTCACTAGACCAAGAAAGCTTTCAATGGAGCTGAACATGCTTATTTACAGGATGTTCTCAAAGCTTTTGGTTTTAATGCGAAGTTTTCAAACATGATTAAAATTATTCATAGTGACATTGAGATTGTAATTAAAATTAACGGTGGCTTATGTGCTCCATTCAAGGTCAGCAGAGGTATCAGACAAGGATGTTCATTGTCCGGAATGTAGTATTCTCTGAACCACTTCTCCAAGCAATCCAGAATAATTTGGACGGCTTTAGGGTACCACTTTGTGATGTTAATTTTTGTTTATCAGCTTATGCTGATGATCTTATAATAATGATTAATAAACAAAGTGATATAAATGTTTTATCTAAACTGATACAGGATTTTGGAAAGTGGTCATCAGCAAAATTAAACTGGAAAAAAGTGAGGCCTTTTTATTAGGGGATTGGAATGAAGGAAAACCAATTCTTCCTGAAGGTTTGTGTTGGAATAGGTGGGGTTTGAAATATCTTGGGGTTTTCTTAGGAGATGATGGTGTTGTACAAAAAAATTGGGATGGATTGTTACAAAAAGTTAAGGGTCATCTAGACAAACGGAAGTGGTTTCTACCCAATCTGTCTTATAGGAGTAGAACGCTTATTGTAAATAATTTGGTTGCTTCACTTTTATGGCACAGACTGGTTTGTACTGATCCTCTTGTGAAATTGATGGCTGAGATTTAAGCGGTTTTTGTTGACTTTTTTGGGACAAACTTCTTCTGTTCTCTGCAGGATTGCAGCATTTCGGCTGCATTTTTTACAAACACTTCTTGATGGACCAATGAATGTAAGCTGGAGGGCGATCAGTTGTGTGTTGCTTAGGACTGTTGGAAACCTCAGAATGGATAAGGCTCTTTTTTTTTTTTTTAATGGACCCTAAGTGCCTGGACCTTTCAAAGTTATCGTCTTTTTATCAGCATCTTTTTATGATTTGGAGCCTTTTTCATATTCAAAGGTCTGAACATTTTAATTCAGTTTTCTTGCTGTTGAATGAACCTTTGATTTTTAAGGCAAGATTGGATGTTTCTTCGTCCAATTTTTACCTGGATTCAGCATGACACTACAAAACTCAGGAGTTTTTGTTTTAAGTCATTTGTTGTGCTTAACAGGGCCTTATTTTAGGAATGTAGAAGCTTTTACTGGAAAACTGGGCTTAAGATCTGTTCGTTCAGTTACTCGTTTTTTGACTAGGTTAAATGAAGTTTTCACGGATGAAGAAAAAATGATTTTAGAGGACTTCTTTTTAGGGACTACTGTCCCTGACAGTGAAGTGTCCGGGTTGTTTTTTCATCAAAGAAAGTTTACATCTGTTGGTTTTTTTTTTTTTTCATGTGTGGGCAAAGAGTTGTATAAAATGTGTGTGTTCATTCTTAACAAAAAGATGCTGGATAAGAGAGATGATATCCCTTGGTGTTCTGTTTTAAAATTGGGTAAGGATGTAAGACCTGAATGGAGAGTATTGTACAAGCCACCATTATCAAAACGAACTGGAGATTTGCAGTTTCAAATCCTTCATGGAGCTACTGCAGTGAACTCTTTTGTTTCAGTTTTGGATTCTAAGAATAATTCAGGTTGTCCTTTTTGTTTTCAAAAAGAGACTGTTTCATGCCTTCATACATTGTTTCAGGCTCAAACCTTTGTTTGCAATGGTGCAAGGAATGTGTAACAAGGTTACGGTTAAGGTTTGCGTACAGTTGTTGGAATTATATTTTTGTTTTTAATTTTATGTTTGTTTAAACTAAATTGTGGTGTGATTTTGTGAAATAATGTGTTTGGCTATTTGTAAATAAAGTTTTTCTTCAAAATCGAAAATCTCTCTATCTCTGATAGTGAATGCTAAAGAAGACTATGGTCTCTATGTGAACTGATTATTTTGTGGACATCTGTTGAAAAGCGAAACAACAAAACAATTGGGTAAGTGTGAGGGAATTAAAATAAACTGGTAAGTAAGTCAGAGTTGTGTTAATATATTTAATGTTTTGTTTAGAAAAAAAAGTTAGATGAATTAAATGAGTTAAATGAGAAGTGTCCTTTTTTAACACTTGAGCCCCTGCCCCTCAAAATGTCTATGCACGTCACTGATGACTTTACACTGAATTAGAGATAGAAAATTAAATAAATAAGACAAACATTAACGTTAATTCAAAGTACAGAGTGTAAAATGAATGTAAAATTACTAAAGATCTCAGATTATTTGGCCTTGGAATGTTTTAATTCATGTTCAAATATCTAACTTTTGACCCTCAATCTTGGCAAATCTGAGCACAGTTTGAAATATTATGAGATGTAAGACTACTGGGGTCCTTTTACCAGGATTGTATCTTATTCATGTCTAGAAACTCCTGAGATGTTCAAAATGTAATATGATTTTTTTTTTCCTACATTCTGTCAGAAACCTTTAGGTAGTTTTTGAATTTCACAACACAGGCATACTTAATAGTAAGTCAAAGACAAGAAGGGGTTGAGTTGAGAGCGGCTGAGAGTGGCCCTCTCAGGATATATTTAATGGCCTTCTCTAACTCTCAAAGAGCCCTTTCTTGCTCTGTCTTTCTCTCTCTCTACCTCCTCCTCGCTACACAGTGACTGGATACATAAGAAATAAAAATGTAATACTTCGCCTCTCTTAATGGAGCTCTCGGCCTTTCTACCTCAGTCTTTTCACAGGTCGCCCACCCCTTAATTAAGGCATGCGGAAATCTCTCAAAGCATTGTAAGAGGTGGAAGCTCTCCACGGGACATGCCTAGCAGTTTCAGAAAGGCCCAAATTCAGCTCTGATACAACTGATACAGGAAGTCATTAGGCAGGACTTATTGAAAGAAAGAAGCAGACTGGGAGAAGAAAGCAAGAGGGTGAGTACAAAGCCCTGGGTGAATGTGAACCATGGGTAGTCAAGCTAACCAAAATGCCACAGATAGGAGACAATGACTGTCTGCTGGAACTGCTGTATGTCTCATTTCCTGCTTTGGGTTTTTGATGAATACGGATTGATGGCGACCCAACGCAACCGATTTGAACCCTGATTGCTTATAATTCTCCTCTCAAAGGAGGAAGAATTTGATTTGATTTAGCAGTGTTGGGGATGTAGAGTGGCATGTAGAAGAAAAAGGAAATGGATATAGATCTAACAACAAAAAATAATGGACTGAGTTATAGTCATTCGCTCAGGGACGGAAATTGATTGGCTTGATAGGAAATAAAAGCAGTACAGCTTTCACAAAGCCTTGTATCAGATGTCCATTCCCGCAAATCCCATTTGGCAGAAATGCAAATTAAATGAAAGTTAATCACCCTTTCTGAAAGCGCCCTTTTTTTTTGTTCTTCCCCTGTGATTGATTGAAAACTTAAATAACATAAGCTGACTTTAACCTCAGAAACACTGTATTTAATCTTCTGTATTAAAGACAACGTAAAATCAAAGCAGATTCTTTTAAGCTTTCTTAATAAATGTCCCTGAACATGTCAAGCATAATTTATCAGCATGAGCAAATTGAAAAACCAGTTTTGCATGTATGCAAGTATATTTCATGTTTTTTGTTGTTGTTGTTTGTTTGTTTGTTTGTTTTTTGTTTAATTAATTATTAAAATAAAGCATCATTGATTGGAAGTATAACTGATTAATTGATTCTTGAGAAGTTGGACAAAACAGGGAGACATACTGAAAAAATAAAACCCTGTACTCAGACAAATTAAACTACATTTTTGTATCTTACATGTACTAAGCTACTGAACTATGCTTTCATTCAACTTACCAACTTTTCTCTTTTTTTATGAAAATGTGCTTTTTACCTTGTCATCACTTATTTTGCAATCAAGCAATCCATTTTTTATTTTTTACTTTTCAAAACACATTCGCATCTGCGGCAATTTTTTAACATTTTTGGAGAATGTGTGAGTTAAAATTTGACATGGTCACATTTGTGCCAGCGCATGGTGTGCACTGCTCCAAAGCATCTGCTCGGCTTCATGCATAAAGCGCGCACTTCAAAGCCGCAGCACAGTGCAGCAGGAGTCAGTTTTGTCTCTGCTGTTTATTTTATGTTACGCTATTGAGACTTTCTTTAAATGTTCTTTATTTATTTGATTCCTCAGTGTTTGATAAACGTACTGGTGTAGCCTATGCCCTGCCTCGTCTTATTTGTTTATGTTAATTAACAGTATATAAGTTAGTTTGTATACTCTCTTATTGCTGATGTGCTTTTTAATTAAGAATAACAACAAATCCATCTTTCAAGAATTTGTTTTAGTTTTAGTTTTAAACAGTGCTGCTTGAAAGTTTGTGAACCCTTTAGAAATTGCTATATTTCTGCATAAACATAATGCATAACATCATCAGATTTTCACACCTTCCTTAGTCCTTAAAATTGACAAAGAGAATCCAATCAAACAAACAAGACAAAAATATATACTTTGTCATTTAGTTATTGAGAAAATGACCCAGTTTGCAAGGTGCAAAAGTATGTGAATCTTTGCTTTCAGTATCTGTTGTTACCCCTTTTTGAAGCAATAACTGCAGGTAATGTTTTTCTGTAACTGCTGATCAGTCCTGCACAATGACTTGTAGGAATTTTAGTCCATTCTTTAGTACAGAAACACTTGAACTCTGTGATGTTGGTGGGTTTCCTCCTAAGAACTGCTTGCTTCAGGTCCTTCCACAACATTTTAATTGGATTAAGGTCCGGATTTTGACTCGTCCGTTCCAAAACATTACCTTTGTTCTTGTTTAACCATTTTTTGGTAGCTTGGGGTCGTTGTCTTGCTGCATGACCCACTTTCTCTTTAGATTTTAGTTCATGGACAGATGTCCTGACATTTTCCTTTAGAATTTACTGGTATAATTCAGAATTTCTTGTTCTTGTTAATGGCAAGTCATCCTGGCCCAGATGCACCAAAACAAGCCCAAACCATCATTATATCAAACCACTGTTTTTCTTTCTCCAAACATAACACTTTTTATTTAAACCAAAAATTATATTTTGGTCTCATCCATCTACAAAACATTTCTCCAATAGCCTTCTGACTTGTCCACATCATCTTTATCAAACTGCAGACCGGCAGCAGGGTTTTTTGGAGAGTTGTGGCTTTCTCCTTGTAACCCTGTCATGCACACCATGGTTGTTCAGTGTTCTCCTGATGATGGACTCATGAACTTCAACATTAACCAATGTGAGAAAGACCTTTAGTTGCTTAGAAATGGGGTTCTTTGCAACCTCGGGAACTATTATACATCTTTGGAGTGATCTTTGTTGGTCCACCACTTCTGGGGAGGGTAACTGTGGTCTAGAATTTTCTCCATTTGTACACAATCTGTCTGACTGTGGATTTGTGAAGTCCAAACTCTTTAGAGATGGTTTTGTAACCTTTCCCAGCCTGATGAGCAACAACAACTCTTTTTCTGAGGTCCTTAGAGATCTCCTTTGTTTGTGCCATGATTCACTTTCTCAAACATGATCAGACTTTAATAGATCCCTGTTCTTTAAATAAAACAGGGCATAAACGGACACCTAATTGTCATCCTATTGGCTGAAAACACTTCTGAACAGATAGACTCTAATTTCACTTTAAAATTAACTGCTAATCCTAGAGATTCATATACTTTTGCAACTCACAAATATTTAACACTGGATAATTTTTCATAAAAAAGTATGTATATATTTTCATCTCATTAGTTCAATTGGGTTCTCTTTGTCAATTTTCAAAACTTGTGTGAAAATCTGATTAACTTTTTGGTCATATTTATGCAGAAATATAGAAAATTCTAAAGGGTTCACAAACATTCAAGCAGCACTGTAGGAGATGAAAGCACAACAGACAAATATATTTTCATGAATTCACAAGGTCATGAATTTGAAAGCGAAAGTGAAAGCATCCAAAGCGGGCTTAAAGCACCATTCAAAAAAATTCAAATCACAAATAATACTGATGAAAAAGAATGGATTGAATGTTAACCACTTTTGTTACCATAAACTTAAACATAAACATTTCCTTTTTTCTTAATAAATACCTTAATGCCAAATTTATTCAAACATGCACACATAATTATAAGTAAAAAAGCTCCTCTTCAGTGTTGTTTTATAGTTAACTAATGAACTGTGAACAGCAGATTCTGAGGTAAATGTTAAACGTTTAGTGACATACCATTTACAATCTGTTTTATTGGCATCTTTCCCCGGTTAAAACACTGACTGAGCGATTACTTTAGACATGATAGATGTTGGTAAGCCATAAAGTATCTTGCAGCATACCTTATGATGTACATTCATGTGTATTTTGCGCTATAACTTATTAAACTGGTAGAGAGTTGTGTTCTGCGCAGCTACTTGAACTGAGGTGCAATAGTGGTCGGCCACTTTACATTTAAAAGCGTCAAAACAGCATTCATTGTTTGTATTTCGTGACTAAATGTACAGGATTTGAAAGCTGAGAAGTAAGAAAGCAAACAGCTCTTCGTGATTATGTCTGGTAATGTTTGGTGTAGAGAAAAACTGGCTTGAACTATACGGGTGATTCATATGGACAAATACAGCCTGCTTTAATGTTGCTTTTTTAAACTGTTAATGCCTTATTGTCATGTTAATTTTGACAGCCCTAAATAGTATAATCGTCCCTGACCATCAGCTGATTTTGAACAATCAGCTGATGGCCGATAGTAAAAAAAAAAAAAAAAATTGCTTTTATCGGCCGATACCAATTGTTGGCCAATACATCGGTGCATCTCTAATTTTAACTATCAAACACATTGAATCAATCAATTACTGTATTAAAGGGGTCATCAGATGCAAAGTTCACTTTACATGTTGTTTGAACATTAATGTGTGTTAGCAGTGTATCTACCCTATAATGATAAAAATCCATGTAGTGGTTTTTAATTAATCTGTAAAAATAATATCCCCTTTTTCAAATCGAGCCATCCTCAGATGCCTGTCATTGTGGCGTCACACCGACAGAGGCCGCTCCCATGATAGCTGATTGACATGAGCGTCTTACCTCAGACCTGCCCTAAATCAGCTGTAACAGTCCGACCTCCGTTGTTTCGATGCCGGAGCAGGGATGAAAGTTAGACAAGAATATCTCCGACTGAGCGATTGAGGTGTTGTGTTGCTGGACATAATAAAGAACATAGTGGTCGTCATTTGCTCCCGACATCCGAGCCGCTGAGGATAGAGTGGATTACCTTTGTTTGTGAATGGAATGCGCCTCCCGATCTACATATATCCATCTATGTTCGCGCAAAATCATTTGTGATCCAGCTTCACTTACAGCAGAAGTGAGTATAAGGGTTTTATTATGAATCTTTGCGATCGCCTTTCCTAGTAAGGTGCTAGTTCGCAAGTTTAGCGGCTAAATGCAGCTAAAGTAAGCAGGCTCATCACTCCACAGAGAGAAGAGAGGGGCGGGGCGAGCAGAGCTCATTAACTTTTAAAGCAAGCTCGACCAGAACAGGATTATTTTTGCAGAGCTGATTTTGGCAAGGTAAAAAGGGTGTTGTTTTACACAACCATTGAGAATTTTTAACCAAAGTATATTATAGACTTTTCATTAAGACCCTAAAGAATCATATCAACTTGTGGAAAATGGGCATCTGATGACCCCTTTAAAACACACACAACAAACTGTATGTAATTGTTTATAAACCTTTTTTTTTTTCTCCAAGATTTACATTTAAGTTATTGATATATCATTGGAACACAAATTATCTATTTTCTCTCATCTGAGAACAGTATATCTGCAGTGCATCTACTATGGTAACAAGGTAACTTTTAAAAAGAGTTACATGAACAAGTTGCCAAATAAAACAACTAACTGTTACCACTATCCATTTACATTCACCAGGATCTTAATAATTTAAACATCTTAACAAATGATCCAAAAATTATTAGAACACATTTTATCAGAATACAAACAAACTGTATTGTATAGATTTATCCAGTATTATGTGTTCCCTTAGCCTTATGTTCCCTGAATCTTATGTTTCTTCAACCCTAACTCTGCTAGAGGTGATGACTATCAATCCACCATATTATTATAGTATTAAAGTATTATTATAATATATTTAGTAATTATACAATATTAGAAAAAATGAACACTATTGTATATTTAATGTAATTAAAAATGACTTGAAAACCACGAAAATATGATGACTTCATGTCAAAATCTTTCATTGGTGACATCTGAAGGTGTTCACGAATTTGGCATTTCTTTCACAAAACAAATGGAGTTCACGTAGTAGCCATTTAGTTTTCTCTGTTCATGCTAGATGCCAACAGAACCTGCTTCAGGAGAACAAAATCTAAACATTTCAGTAGTGAGAAAACAATAAGTGTCACAGATGTGATACAACAATGATAAAGTTAAATTGGAGGGGATAATTGTGTTAAATACATTCTATTATAAATCCCTCATAACGTTAACAATTGAAAATAATTTTGTTTTTAAACCTAATAGCAGTTACAATTGCTGGACATGTTTTGTTTCATGTCTCAAGAATCAGTGGTATACATGTGTGTAAAACAGATAATGATAAATTTAGCAACTTTAGATTTGAAAATTGCATAAGAAGAGACTGCAAAATCCAATTTGAACTTGAAATGCCTTTTTTTAATGTTATATCATTGAGCTTATCTGATAATAAGTCTAACAAACAATTTTATTTTGAAATATAATGTGTCAGTCATTTTAAAGTCATTAATATAGTAAGGTATTTCACTTCAGCACAAACTTTGTATCTATAATTTTAGTTACACAGAGATGTAGAGATTTGCTTGACTGTCAAACATCATATAATTGCCAGCTACGATTATCCACAATAATTACGTACACAAGTACCTGTTCTTTCACAAAGCTGGTGCTTTTTTATAAGAAACTGCATTTATTATGTTTGCGATTTGCACTATCATGGCAGAAAATCTATATTTTAAATAAAGGCCAGCCTTCGAAATTTGTAGGGCATCTTTTGTAACAGTAAGGCTAACTAGCCTCATTTTTTCTGGAGCCATTGATTTTGAAAAAGCTTATTGATGGCAATCACACTACCCACACCAGGGCAGCATGATGATTATAGAGTTCAGGAGTTAGAAGTAGGCTTTGAATGTGGAGTAATCGCTCCTGAATGCTCAGTCCCTGATAGAAGGCACTGAATTGGGAGGGTTCATTCTCCGTAAGATCATATGGCTCAGGAGATTACTGCTGGCGCATAGGGAAATGAAGAAGCTTTCCTTAAATCATCTCGCTCTATTCACTCCAAAAATTGTGGTTGTCGCTGGAAGGCTTTACAAGACACCCTCAACTAAAGTGGCCTTTCTGATGACCTTTCACAGCAAACCTACACAATTACAGTTTATCATCAGTGTCCTATTACGTGCTGGTGATTTTCCCAACACCCTGCATGATAAACACAGAGTCTTTGCACACAGTGGAACTAAAGCACACAGAACATTTCAGGTCAGAGTCTTTGAACAAGCGCTAACTTGTGTATGCCACAGCAGTCCATCGTAATAAATGCCTGGGAACTGCACACAGTGAATACAAGGCATTAGGCTTTATCGCAGCTTAAAATACATCCTCGCAGCCTCAAGGGTGCTAACAGTGCGCTCCGTAGAATTTCAGCAGATAAATGTTTAAAACATTGACAAAATGTTATTTGTTGACATTTACCCACAGAAGGTCCCAGAAGCTTCAAGCCTGACAGGCTACTAGGCCAAAGCCTTTAAAGAGTGCCAAGGATTGGCAATATATATGCATGAAACACAAAGCCTTTTCAGGATTTCAAGGCTTTTCAGATTCCACATTGTTTGGATAAAGTAGGGCTGCTCTACACACCAAGATGGTATTTTTCTCCTGTGCACCTTTGACAGGTGAAGCTCTCTACATTTAGAAGGTCTTAGCATCCTCCTTGTCTCCATCTGAAGTCACTGATACTGTTTTCCTCGGGCTGTTATATTGATTTTTAAGATTTATGAGCACTAGGCTCCTGCATAGAGGTCCCTTTTCTGTTTGTCCCCCGGTAGCAGTCATTCATTTCAACACTGTCTTTGGCAGACTTCGTCCAAAGCAGTCCAGTTTTTCTATGAACCTTAAAGAAGGGTTCTAGATTATTTTCAAGTTAGAGTACAATCAACTGTGGCTATGCTGTCAACTGTTACAGACAACAAGTGTCTTTCAGTTTGTATTAACTTTTCAAGGTTGAGTGTATTTAGATAAACATTATTATTTATCATTATTTTATACCAGTTATCCATGACCATTTAAGAAAAGCCTGTGACTTGTTTTTTGACCATCACCCACCTGTTGAGACACTCTGATTTCAGCAATATAACCTTTTCCGTAATTTGCCTTTCTTAAAATATAAGAAAACACCTTAAAAATAGGAGTGTCCATGATAAAGAAACGTCTTTTGAAAACATTTTTGCCAAGTTCTTAGAATTTTACTTTTTTATTGTGTTAGATTTATTCATTATTGAATTACACATGGCATTTTACAACCTAAACTAACCTTGTCTTGTCATGAAAAGGTCAAATTATCAGATATGGAATATGGTCATTGTACAGTATGGAAAAAATACATTTTTTAAATGTATTTTTGAATAAATTAATAGATCCAGACAAAAAAGCGAGTGCCATGTCATTGACCCATAAAGTGTGTCTAAAAGACCAACTGGTAAAAAAAACAAAAAAAAAACAATGGCCAGAAGTACCAAATTGCTTAGCAGAGTGGAAGTTTTCAAAGGTCCACTGAATAAGAACCAGACTTATGAACAGAAATGGGGGAAAACAGTATCCTACGTGACCTGTTGTGTTGGGAAGCCAGGTCTGTCGAGCCCTGTCAAGTGTAATTGCCACAATATCAGTCACAGAGGGTTTTTAGCTCACTTGTCAATGTGTTGTATATCTGTGGAGGAAATGGGTTCAGCAAAGAGCTTATGTAGGAACCGATGCTGCTATCAAGAGAGGTCACTGTCAAGTCTCCCACCACCCGGCAGCTGACAGCTTTAGTTTAGCAAGTGCAGATGACTGGCTGGCTTTCCTTGCTGCCGGACCCATGTGGGCTACAAGAGTCCGTCATCTCTGGGAGAAACAGACCTTTCAATTAACTGGATTATCATCGATCCAGAGGCCGTGACAGTCATAGAGCCGCAATAGAGGTTACCGGGCTTTCATTTTCAAAATGCAACAATGTGAATGACAGTACTAGAACTGTGCACTTCTTTTTGATAAATCACACGAAATGACTAGTGTCCAGACCTTTCTGACAAGAACGGCCAATATTTAACCCACACTTGTACTTCTCTGTCCAATTCTGTCCCACTGTTTGCACGATAACCGTAACATCTTTAAAAAATGTATATAACATTTATTTATTTGTTTGTTTATCAATGTATTTACATGTATGTGTGTGCATATAAAAGATACATTTTAACAAATATATGTTAAAAGATATAGTTTAGATTTTACTTTCAAATAAACTAACAACTAAAATCAAGACACTATTTTTTTCACTTTCAAATTTCAGTGTTTCTTTGCACATTTTAGAATGATTGACAATTAGATACAGAATGAAATTCAATTCTAATTTGACAAGTAATTTTGTTTCACAATAATGATATATTCTACAATATTATTATAGCTGGAAATAAGGTTGTTAAGGTATATGTACTGTATAGCATGTTATGTAGAGGTTGCAACTTTAGATGCCAGTGAAATTTCACAATTCTTGATACCAATTTCAGCACCACAGCAAAAGCTAATATAAATAATAAACAAACAAACAAACAAACAAGCAAGCAGAGTCAGTAAAATAAAAACAAATAAACAAATGACAAGCAATAGGGGGAAAAAATGCAAAAGAACAGAGATACAAATGGTATAAACAGTGCTTTAAGTTTTTCAGGTAGATCAGATATTGATGGTTTTACAGCGATTCTTCCAAATTCATGAACAATGAATTTTATCTTTGAACTAGATCAACAACTGAACTTATTGTGTCTGCAAACAACATACATCCAGGCCATCGTTTGCCACTCTTTTTCTTTTTATTGATGCTTTACAACATCTAGAAGTCTTTGCACTCTGATAGAGTGAAAGCGAAGGGTCATGAGCTTTTTTGTGCTGTATTAATCATAGAGATGTTGTCTGGAGAAAGAGCTTGTAAGTTTCAGAATTAATCTTTGTAGTTAAAATGCCAGACTGTCAAGGCAGACCCTGTACTTCTGACAGGCAGATTTGTCACTGTACTGGGTGGCCCAGCCAGTGACACAGTGATAGATTGTGGGATAGAAGGCCAGGATGTTGACGTGCATGAATAGGGTGCAGGCGTTCTTCTTGCTCTATCTCATCTTTATTATTATGCCTTCATGTGTCATCGTCCTCTCATCTTTGATCCTCAGGTGAGGGGAGTGACATTTCCTGCATGTGTTCGCAAACTTTTGAGAGATCCCCCAAAGCTTTTGTTTTGCGATGTTGGGGCACGGAAGGTGTGCAGACATCCTTGTTTTGATGTCCATTAAATGTGAAAATGTCAAAAGTCATGGGGGATGAAAACAAAAGACAAACATCATTTGCAACAGATTGTTATAAGACCTTTCCTACTGACCAAATCAAAAGCCAAGCCTAAGACCAGTCCGGAAAAGGTGACACTGTCTCGATTATGAAATTTACGAGTCGCAGAGAGACGCAAGAGAGTAAACTGACATTCATTGTGGCTGTGTGACACACCATTGATGAAAGCTTTCTGAATGCGTAGAAAATGTTTTTCTTTCTTGGATAATTAGTTCTTGCTTTCCAGCAGAGTCGTGTGTCACACAATCAGTGTCGCGCGGCTGGACCGCAGCGGTTATGAATGGGGAGAGTGTGCCCTGCTGGGTGAGGGCTTGTCAACATGATCCAATTCATCTCAACAAAACCAAACACTGATCTAATGCGAAGATTTTCTGAACACTGCCGTAGCAAATTTTACACTTGATTTTACACTGTTCATTCTGCGCAAGCTGTTCATCCAAGCTTGTACAGCTGAATCATGACCCTCTGAAATGTTGGGGGCTGTTTCCCTTTCTTTTACAGTGACGCAATGTAGAGCAACAGGAAAGTGTAGGCGTTTATGTAGCTCTTTCAAAAAAGTGGTAGGGTAACTCCATGCAAATGTCAGCCTTACCATGAAAACCTTTTACCAGGTTTTACCAAGGTTTTTACTATACTGATAGCACAGATGTCAACATTTGGTGGTTCAAATACTCAAAAATGGACTGGATAGAATTATTGGCACCTTGTCAAAATTGTAAGAAATAATTGCTTTTCAATCATGTGATGCTTCTGTAATTTGTATT
>JAHKKF010523752.1:0-14571 GCA_019740295.1 Labeo calbasu | reverse complement strand
GTTACGCGTTACTTCCCTAACACATTTACTGCTTACACAAACGTTGATCACATACAAACAAGACACAACTTTAATGCTATAAGAAACAGAAAAGATTAATTCATTGTTTACCTGGGTCTTTAGTCTATGATTAGCTCACCATACATCTTATCTGACAAGTTTTCGGGTTTGAGTCGTTCGTTCATCACGTGACAGTCCTATAAGCTTAACCAATGCAGTCTGAGCCGGAAACAGAATTGATTAGTTAATCTCTCGAGTCTTCGGGTTTGAGTCGTTTGTTCATCACGTGACAGCCCCATAAGATGAACGAACGACTCCAAAAACCCGAAGACTCGAAACAGGTGAACTAATTCCAGCACAGAACCTAGTAGGATGTTGCGCATGCGCGACTGAATGAATCATTCCCCGAGACGACTCGTCCGTCCCGAGTCACATTAAAGATTCGTTCAAAACGAACGAATCGTTCAAGAACGACCCATCACTAGTACACACTCATCTAGTAGCGGTCTGAAGACAAAGACCGTTATTCTTCTATTATTTCTCCTAGCGCAATATCATATTCACAAGTGCAAATTCTCCGATAATAAGCTGCATTTAAGGTGTTTGTTAGAGAGTTGCAACAATATTTTGAAACGCTCTTTGTATCAGAAAATGCTAAGGCGAGGAAAACGCTAACTTGTCCCTTTTTTAGGATTCCCCTGTAAAATTATTACATTGCATTTATTCACGTGATTACTTTTCTCTTATCTGTTTGTTTGCGGTTATCAAAAGGGTTTTTAATTTATTGTATTTTTTTTCTCGTGTTGATTATGTATTATGCTTTTATGTTGCTTTTATTTTGGGTGTAATTTAGCTTGCTTTCCTCTGGCTTTTATCTGTGTTCGTTGTTATATTTCTTTTTCTGCTATTTTGTATCAATGTTATAACGTTGGTTAATAATAATAAAAAAAACATCGTTATATTAGTTCAATATTTGTAAAAATAAAAGAAATTTAAAATGTGGGCAACTAACATTACGAATTCAAGCACAATTGTATATAATTATTAAAATTAATTATACGTGCATTGAAACGGAAATGTGATAAAAAACATTTATTTACACAAAGAACGAACTCTATCTATCCATCTATCTATCTACATCTGTCTATCTTTGTGTAACAGTAATATTGTTACAAGTTTCAACAAAATTTGTAGTGTTTTCATAAACTGCTATCTGCCAGATTAAACCTGATTTTGGTCCTCTTGTGCTCCTCAGGGTGTTGCGGTTCACTGTATGCACGGTCATGGCAGGACGGGGACCATGCTGGCTTGCTACCTGGTGAAAACAAGGAACATCTCGGGTCTGGAAGCCATCAAGGAAATCCGAGGACTCCGAAAAGGATCCATTGAGACAAAAGAGCAAGAGAAAGCAGTGACAGAGTTTCATAAATACATTCAAAACTGTTCTCAGAACTGTTGTCAGAAACATTAAATCCACACCCACAATTGTCTGTACATTGACAGCTGTTTGTGAACTGATCCTCATGTCAGTAATGTAAAACCAGTGTTGTGAGCAGACAGAATGTGTCATGCGTCCACAGAGAGTTCAGATGACAAAACAACTGCTTTGTGTAACCTTACCTACTCTTTAAGTAACCAGTGATATGGGTGTGTTGGGTAACACAAAAAACTTAAACCTGTGCTCCTACTGTTTTATAATAGAATTCTAAATGTATTTTGAATTCTAAACAGAATGCAATGTCAATAATGCTTGTTTGTATTCAGATCTATCCACCTTTTTTTTCCAACACAGAAGAAAGCCTATGGGTTAGACTTTCAGTTCATTAGGTGCTATAGGGAAATAATGAGAATAATAAAGTGCTGTAAATGGTAAAACTGTTTACACTACAAACCAGTGTGTTCATAATTAAGATAATACATTAAAAATATGGTAAGACACCAATTTGCAATATCAAGCAGCAAAATGAGCTGGACCCGGATGAGATCGGAAGCCAGACCCATAAAATGTACAAATGAAAAAAAAAGGTGGATACATTCAAAAATGCAAAAGTGAAAATTAAATTGACAATGACTTGATTTCACCTTTTTTTTAAGGTTTTCATTTTCTGAATTACAATTTATTGTGATTTTTGTGTGACAAAGTAGAAATTGTTGGGTATAACTTATATTATCTCATATTGTAATGGGGGAAAAATGCAAAAAAGGCTAAAATTAGTTACAAATTTAAATCAATATATAAAAATTATAATTCTTACAAAATATTTTTTAAAAGCAGAAATAACAGTATATCACATAACATCACAATATGTATTTTTTAATTTTATACAAAATATTATCAATTATATATATATACATATATACACACACATATATATATATATATATATATGTGTATAAAATGAAAAAAAAAATTGGGTAATTGGTTAATGGTTAATGTTCTTAAGGGATTTGTATCCATGTATACTTTATTTTTCTGTTTTGTTTTTATAACTTTACTGCCTTAATGTTTTGAAACGAAAAACATCAAACCAAAAAAAAAAAAAAGGCTGAAATTGATTTTAAAAATAATGTCAGCATAATATATATTATATATATATATACACATACATATAAAATATTTAAAATACAATAAACCTTGAATATTGTATCAGCATTATCCAAAAAAATAAGCTACCCACTCTTATAAAATAGAGAGACGATTTTTCTGCTTTTTTGTAAAATCCATATTTATTTATGATTTACAAAAGCCTATGTAACAACCATTAAAATGAATCAAATGAATTCGTCTTTAACCTAAAATGAAAACACGACTGTGTGTGTGTGTATATGTGTCAGTTTATGTTTCTCAAAGTGGCAAAAAAGGTAGGATATTGACATATTACCCTTATGCATCGTTTGATTTACAAAGTGTGTGTTCTCTGGAAAATTATTTACACAGGCGCCAACAGGTCTAGACTATGAAAGAAAAGACGCAGGTGCTTCAAACCGAAGAGACACGACCGGATCCTCCATTTAAATAAACCTCTGCAATACTGTGAGCCGAGGGAAGCCGTTTAATACACAACCACACAGCGGATAGTGGCCTTTAGTGTTTAAACCTCACATCTGTCGCTCATCCATCAAATTTAACCTGCAGATTCTATCCAGACTTATAAATACAAATCTAGGTTGATAAGGTTCAAATAAATACCTGCTAATCAAAAGGCTCCTGCACCTCATTTCCACAAACCTCTTTATTTTAAATCATCTCTTTTTAACATTATTCTACCATCAAACAATCATCTGGCTACTGCGTCACATCGTCCGGTTCATTTAAACACAAAAACTCCTAAACATTTTATAAAAGTGGTAAACCTCAGCGGAATGACAGACTTGCAGACGGCGCAGTAAAATAATCAAGAAAAATGACTACATTCTCAAAGGAAATTCACAAATGGTGCTAACAAGGTTACGACAGCTCGTTTCCGAGCAAAATAATTTGAACGCAGACACGAGATTGGCAGAAAGTGCCTGTGTATTCATGAATGCGGAAGAACCAGCCAGAAAAAAGAAAGACGTGAGCCTATACAAGTTTCGTTCACGCGCTACTGTTGAGCTGTTCAGTAATATTCGGGGATCCTCGCAGATCCGTTCTGTAGTGAGAGCTGTTTACATTGGTCTATTATATCGGCACTTACTTTCAAAAGAAAAACAAAAGTAGTGGAAAGATGTAGAAAGGGAATAAAATAACACCATAAAATATCCCACATTACTGCCTATTAAAAATAAAAAAAATAAAATGAGCAAAGACTGCGTCATTTTCTGAATAACATTTCACAAACAAAAATATACCCCCTTCATGTCATTTCAGTTTTCGTAATAGAATTAAAACAATTTACAGTGCTTTATTATAATATATCTTTCGAGGGAATTTTACGGGATATCGTCTCTTATTGCAGCTAAATGATATTTAATTGTCCAGTTAGTCAATAAAACCCAAAAAGAACATTTGGAAATGACTGGGAAGCCGTAGCTGGATGTGTTTTGTGTGTTTTTTCTCCAGGGATGGGTCACATATTGGCAATTAGTCCTGCTAGGGCTCCTCGCTACTGCTTTATGTTCAGTTCGTTCTCCAGTTCCATGAGCTTCCGGGATGCTTTCACTTTATTCGACACTTCCTTTCCCTGTGAGAAGAGTCTCTGGCGCTCCTTAAATGTCAGGTTTTCTGGAGCTCCACCTATTGTGTTTTCCTGATCGGGGCTGCTGCAATTAAAACACACACTCATTTGTTAGTAATTCAGGAAATAATTCACCTGGAAAATGGAAATGCAAACATTTACTCATCCTGACACAAACTTAACGATTTGATTTGATTTGATTTCCGATTCGATATCAATTATTTGGGATATATATCAGGTACATTCAATTACATTTTCTCAAGAGACAAAAAATAATCTCTCAACTAATGCTGGAAAATATACTACATTACTATAATATTAAAGGTTAAAATTAGCTGATCCATTTATAAATTCGTTTTTTTGAAATGTAAACATTTAAAGAAGTCCACCAAATAACAATTTACAAATAATTTACTCATCCCCTTGTCATCCAAGATGTTCATGTCTTTCTGTTTTCAGTCGTAAAGAAATTATTTTGAACTTCTGAAATGCAGTTTAAATGCAGCTTCAAAGGGCTCTAAACGATCTCAGCCGAGGAAGAAGGGTCTTATCTAGCAAAATGATTGGTCATTGTTTTCGAAAAATAAAACTTTGTATACTTTTTAAGCACAAAAGCTCACGTAGCGTTCATTTTGAATGAATCTTTAAAGTGACTCGCGAAGAACGAGTCATCTTGGGGGAGTGATTCGTTCAGTTGCGCATGCGCAACATCCTATTAGGTTCTGTACTGGAATTAGTTCACCTTTTGAGTCTTCGGGTTTTGAGTCGTTTGTTCATCTAATGGGGTTGTCACATGTAGCTGATTTTGCTAAAATTAACGAAATGACTCAAAAAAAAAAAAAAAAAAAAAAAAAAAAGTGTTCATTTTGCTGAACGAGACTCAAAGGTCCGAGTCAGTAAAGTGATCCGAACTTCCCATCAGTACTACGAATCACATCTAAGTTCATCGTCTGTGTACTCCGGCTAAAAAAGGTAGAGTATGGCAAAAAGCTCCATCTTATTTTCTCCTACAACTTCAGAATCGTCTGACACATTGTACCTTTTTGTTTGTAAACAGCGTTTGACTTACGTGCACTTTCTTAGTCTAGAGCTCTTTGAAGCTGCATTTAAACTACATTTTGGAAGTTCAAAATCGGGGGCACAATTGAAGTCCATTATATGAAGAAAAATCCTGAAACGCTTTCCTCAAAAACCATAATTTCTTTACGACTGAAGACATGAACATCTTGGATGACAAGGGGGTGAGTAAATTATTTGTAAATTGCTGTTTTGGAGGTGGACTTCTCCTTTAAATGGTGGCTGTCATTAAAACTTGACAGATTTAAACACTGAAGGACAGGAAAAATAAAGAGCATGTTATATGGTACATATATTTCACAAAATGCTGTTGTGAATTACTGAATTGGATGTGCTTTTTGGTTTGTTCACAAGTACAAAAAGGATACAAAAGGATAGAAAACGTCTCAAATATGGCACATCAAATTGCATCATGCCAGATTTACAAGTTACAAGTTATGATGTAAAAAACTCATTGGCAGTTGACACAGAATGGTATTAAACGCAGACTTAAGAGCGTTTTACACCAAATACACTTTTTTCTGCACAAAGCTATTATATACCATCATAAGACGCTATAGTTAAACTGAACTGTGGTCAGTTAGTCAGTGGGGACTATAGTCGCCATTATATATAAAACACTTTGTGCTAAACATCATCTTTTGTGTTCCTCAGTTGGTTTGGAACAACATGAAGTTCAATAAATGATGACTGAAGCGTCATTCTTGAGTGAACTATGCCCTCAACTTAGTCTACAAACATGTGTTAACATCATTTAATGCATTGTTAAATGTGACCCTGGACCACAAACCAGTAATAAGTGGCACAGGTGTATTTGTAGAAATAGCCAACAATACATTGTATGGGTCAAAACTGCCAAGTTTTCTTTTATGCCAAAATTCATTAGGATATTAAGTAAAGATTATGTTCCATGAAGTTATTTTGTAAATTTCCTACTTTAAATATATCAAAACTTCATTTTTGATTAGTAATATGCATTGCTAAGAACTTCATTTGGACAATTTTAAAGGCGATTCTCTCAATGTTTTTATTTTTTTGCACCCTCAGATTGCAGATTTTTAAATAGTTGCATCTCGGCCAAATATTGTCCTATTCTAACAAACCATACATCAATGGAAAGCTTATTTATTCAGCTTTCAGACGACTGGGTTCTATATGTTTGCACTTCTTCTATATGTTTAGGTGGTTCTTCTACCACACCCAAAGCTGTGAGCTCAGAGTTTGATGAATGATAATGATGTTTGTGGAGACTTACTGAAAAACACCATAGCTTATAGTCCAACCCAAGACTGACATTTTTAGTTCATATACATTATATAAGCACACATGTTTTGGGTTTCAAGACACATTCCAGGTGCATGAGTGTGATCCTCACCCTTTTGTCCACTTCTCTCGCGGGTCCTTGTAAATCTCTCCTGATCCTAGTCCTGTTGTGTCTCCAGTGTATGAATTAAATCCTGTTTTGATTTTGTCAAATGTAAAAACAACGTGAATTTCACAAGAAACATCAACAATGTCATTTCAAGAGCGATTAGCAAGAAAATTGCAAAAGCTGCTGGGCTCATAATGCTGAACTGCATTTTATACACATTTAATTTAAATGTTATTTATATATATATATATATATATATATATATAAAAATATATAAAATGTATAATGTATAATAATTTACACATTTTAATGTATAATAATTTTATACAGATTTTTATTATTTTTAGATTTTCAATTGTATAAATTTACATATATATTTTAATATAAGCCACTCATTTTTGTTAATTAAAATAAAGCACAAGCAAAATAAAAAAATATCACATGAAACAAAAAAAAGAGACAAATGTTGTCTTTGCAAGTAACTGAAATAAGTTTAATTAACTAATTTACTAAACTAAAAATAAATCTAAACAGAAAAAATTAAATAATTATAATAAACGCAAATACATTTATAATAAAAATTAAAATGATCAAATTTGGTCAAATTTCACTTTGTTGTTTTGTTTCTTTTGTTTTAATAAGTTATTGTTTGTTAGATTTGTTTTTATTTGAATTGTAATACTTAAACTTATTTTATTTCAGTTACTCGACAAGGTAACATCCCATTTGTTTTTGTTTTTTTAAAGCATTTTGTGTAAATTTATTTTAGAACTACAGAACTCAAAAATAAAGATAAACAGAAAAAATAAAATAATTATAATAAAGACATATGTAGACATAATTGGAATAAAAATTAAAATGACCGAATTTTGTCAAATTTGGCTTTTATTTTTTGTTTCTGTTGTCTAAAAAAGTTTTTCGTTAGACCGGTTTTTATTTTAATTTTCATTTTAGTAATTTTAGTACTTATTTTACTTCAGTTACTTGACAAGGTAACATTTCTCATTTTTTTTTTAAATGGTTTTTTGTGTAATATTTATTTTAGAACTACAGAACTAAAATAAAAGCAAAGCTAAACAGAAAATATTAAAATAATAATTATAAAGACAAATACATTTAGTATAAAAATTAAAACTGTCAAAATTTTGTCAAACGATGCTTTTGTTTCTGTTGTTTAAAGTTTTTTTTTAAGTTAGATTTATTTTTATTTTAGTTTTAATTTTAGTACTTGACAAGGTAACATTTCTCATTAAAAAAAAAAAAGTTTTAGAATTAAAATAAAAATAAAGCAAAACCAAAAATGTAAATAATAATTCTAATGAAGACAAATACATTTAAAAATGTAAATGACCAAATTTTGCTATTGTTTTTTGTTTCTGTTAGTTTTAAAAAAAAGTGTTAGACTTTTTTATTAGTTTTTATTTTAGTACATAAACTTTTTTTTATTTCAGTTACTTGACAAGGTAACATTTCTAATTTTTGTTTTAAAAGTTGTGTAATATTTATTTTATTACAGCTTTATTTCAACGTAATATATATAAATATATATAAACACGTTTATATATACAATATAATAATACAAAACACTGCATATGCAATTATTTTACATTACACATTATGTTTCATTTAATACCCTGTATTCCCACATTACAAACCCTGGAAACTGTTCAAATCTGTTTTAAACTTTGGTTCAATCATACAGTTCAGCCACAATGTCAGCCCAGTAACTTCTGTTCTCAACAGGACTCCACAGACCCGAAGCTGAACAGCGAGAAGAAAGCTGGTTTAGTTAGTGTTAAAGCATTCCAAAGCACACCTGACACAAGGTCTGTGGATCACAGGTCAAAGGTGGAGGTCAAGCACCAGCCGCTTCTAAACTTGTCTCGTGTTGAGGAACGTCCGTAAGCGAGACGCTCCCCAACTCCACACAGCTGGCCTGTACGGCGACCCCCACCACTGACCTACCGTAGGCATCGTCCGTGAGGCTCACGTGTCCTTGTGTCTGTCAGGGCGAAGGGACGGTCCACATTGAACCAGAGAACGACAGTTTGTTTCTAACCAATGGGGTGCAAGAGCACCGGCGCAATCCAAATGCATGTTGACGATTTCACCGATTGACTGATAATGGAATGAGTTTGGGCCGGAGGGAGAAAGACACAAACACATTGACTTGTGAACCAAAAAAAACAACAAAAAAACTTCTACTGGTGACGACCAAGTACTTCAAGAGCAAAAGAGGGCAGCTGGTGGTTTAGCCTAAAACAAGCAGCCAAATAAAGAAAAGGCCTAATTAGAGGCAAACCATTTTGTTTCCAAGGCCAAATGTGTTTTATATAGTGGTTTTGAATTTAATACAAATTATGAAGCAGAAGTCTATATTGGTTTGTATGTTTGAATCGAGCTGTTCAGTCTGTATTCATAAAACCTGGAAGAGAATAACCATTGATTCCTCAGGGTTTTTTAATGGTTGTTTTTGATTCATGAGCAAACTA
This sequence comes from Labeo calbasu, assembly GCA_019740295.1. Lineage (NCBI taxonomy): Eukaryota > Metazoa > Chordata > Actinopteri > Cypriniformes > Cyprinidae > Labeo > Labeo calbasu. The sequence continues at coordinate 5,473 of JAHKKF010523752.1, read as the reverse complement.
AGTAATGTGGTTCACATTACTTTGAGACTTTCCTGTTTTTTTTCTATTAAATATAATGCAGTCAGACCTCAAAAATGAATTTTGAAACCATTACGTGCTACAGAAATTCAAGTTCTGATACAAGGACTTCAGCAATTCGCCAATCACGTAAACTCACATTTTTATAGTAGTCCTTTATAGGTAAAATTGTTAAAATTGTTAAAATTTGCTGTCTAAAAAAAAATAAAATGTCAATATTCTGTCCATTTGAGGTATGACTGTGCATAAATGCTGTCTTAAATAGTCCAAAAAAAAAATTAGGTCAATTTTTATTTTTATTTGCTGAGAGTGCATGTGTCCATTTGAGGTATGATTATGAATAAAATAAAATAAGTAAAATAAAATAAAATAATTGTTTTCCCCCCTGAGAGTGTATGTGTCCATTTGAAGTATGATTTTGCATAAAATAAAATCAATTAAAATAAGAAAAAAAAAAAGTCAATTTTTACTTTTTTTTCCCCCTGATAGTGTATGTGTCCATTTGAAGTATGATTGTGCATAAAATAAAATAAAAATAAAATGTCAATTTTGACTTTTTTCCTGAGAGTGTATGTGTCCATTTGAGGCATGATTGTGCATAAATGCTGTCTAAAATAAAATAAAATAGGTCAATTTTTACTTTTTTTCCTGAGAGTGCATGTGTCCATTTGAGGTATGAGTGTGTATACAAGCTTTCTAAAATATTGTAAAATAAAAAAAAAAACTAAATAATAAAATAAAATGGGTAAATGTTTTACTTTTTTTCTGAGCGTGTGTGTGTCCATTTGAGGTATTATTGTGTATAAATGCTGTCTAAAATATAAAAAAATATATATTCTAAAATAAATAAAACAAAACAGGTCAATTTTTACTTTTTTTCCTGAGAGTGTCCATGTCCATTTGAGGTATGATTGTGTATAAATGCTTTCTAACATAAAATAAAATAAAATAATTTAAGTAATGTTGACCAAATACCTTATTCATAAATCAAAAAATGCTTTCTAAAAACCCATTAAAATGTCCCATGGGAACTCATGGCACATTAGCCTACAAACTAAAACCATGACTGAACAGCTCTACAATAGTATAAGGCCGTGCAACATATTTTTGTACTTTTCTTAAATCCTGCGAAGCCAAAACTTTCTAATTTTGTTCATAATCTTCTATAACAACAACAATGCAGAAAATGAACACTAAAGGCTAAAAGCCCACAGCTTGTGATCCTTTTTGCTCAGAGACTTGGTGGTTCCAGCAGGTCTGTGCACCTTCTCAGAGAAGGTGATGGGAGGGGCTGTGGAATCCCATGATTCCATGCAGCCCAATGTGAGAGGAAGCAGAGGAGGGTGGGTGGAGCCAAGCTAATGATGATGATGATGATGATGCCAAACATAAATAAAGACAAATCAAAGAGCAAAACAGCAGACAGAAGGTAAGAGTGAGAACTACAACACAGCTGAAACCAAGCAAAATCAATACCGTCAATGCTAAAGCTCTGTTCCATAACCTAGTGAGTTGCCATTTTTAAATTTTGAATTTTTTTTACACATATTATTATAATAAAACATAAACATTTTATTATTATTAGCTTGGGTTACATGTCATGCTGCCTCAGAATTTGGCCAAAAAACAGTTCCCCAAGTAGGCAGCTTACCAAGTTTTGGAACTGAGTCTAAACGTAAAGACAAAAATCAAAGGGTGTGTATGAAATCTCTACAGTGTTTTGCTGAGAGGCTGTTAGATTGAACTGGGTTTGGGTCCATGAGAGGCTTCAGCAGTGTTGCAGACAGGAATGACGATGTTGACTTGGTAAGAGACGCATTAAGCAAAGCAGCAGTGATTGCAGCGGTTGATTCATGGCTTGAAAAGCATCAGTCAGTCTGAGCAGGAAGGAATGCCGTGCTTTTGATCAGTTGATTAATGCAAAAGTTAGTTCCTCTGTAAGTGCAAATGCAATTTAGATCACAACAGGCCCCAATGACATTAAAAGGGGGGAAGCTTTGTGCAGATTACATGCAAGGTCAGATACACTGGGCATCTTTGTGAGATAGGGTTGCACTGCTATTTTTGCACAGGACTGTTTAAAAGTTTCACATCTGGTTGATTCATAATAAGTTACTTGAAAGATAAGTATGTGCAGACAATTGCAAACTATTAAAAGAGAAAAACGGTATGTTTGAAAAAGACTTAGTAACTACATTTGATCAATAAAAATAAAATAAATTAATATAATTAAAATATTAAATGTTTTTATATTTGTTCATATTTATATAAAATAAATTATGCAAACAATATAAGTATAATTAAATAACAAATGAAAATAATAATAAATCATATTTTTTGCACAATTTTTCGTGTTAAAATTAGTGTTGTACTTTAAAATGAACACTTGAGGGAGGCAGAGCCAAAAAAATATTTCACAGAGCTTGTCTGCACCACGACTGCTAACGATTCCTGAGCAGTACAACAAATTCAGATGGCTTTTAAACAGTCAGGCACAAAAAAAGCGCCTCATCCGACAGATCTTTTCCCCTTTGCCAAGTGTAAACAGGACTGAGGAGAGGTGCAGTGTTGAGCCCACCACTGCAAGTGACAAGAAGCCAGTGTCTCGTTCCCTGAGCTGATAATGGACGGGCAGGCGACTAGCTGCTGAGGCCCGGCCTACCCAAAAAGCAAATCACACACACATGAAACGGCTGGCAACACCAACAGTACTTGGACTGATTTTGGACCGCACAGCGAATCACGAGGTCTACTGACTGCTTGTACGGCACTAGGATGATTCGAGGAAGAGGAATCGGGGGAGAATAGGTGATCGGAAAACAAACAAACAAAAATCTAATTACTAATTAAAAGGAATATTCCAGGTTCAATAGAAGTTCAGCTCAATTGATTGCATGAAATAAGTTTGAAAATGTTAAATAATAATAATAATAAACTGCATTTAAATTAAGGTTAAAATAAAGTTCTTATGGCTCAAGGTCTGGCAAACTACCGGCTGAACTCAAATTTGTGACCCTGGACCACAAAAACAGTCTTAAGTAGCACGGGTATATTTGTAGCAATAGCCAACAAATACATTGTATGGGTTAAAATGATCAATTTTTCTTTTGTGTCAAAAGTCATTAAGTAAAGGACATTAAGTAAAGATTATGTTCCATTAAGATATTTTGTACATTTTTTTTTTTTTACCATAAATATATCAAAACTTAATTTTTGATTAGTAATATGCATTGCTAAGGACTTCATTTGGACAACTTTTTTGCACCCTCAGATTGCAGAATTTCAAAAAGTTGTATCTCAGCCAAATATTGTCCTATCACAACAAACCATACATTAATGGAAAGCTTATTTATTCAGGTTTGAATGACGTATACATCTCAATTTTAAAAAAACTGACCCTTCTGACTGGTTTTGTGGTCCATGCTCACATATGGCAAAAAGTTATGTACTATAGGCTTTTATAGGCAACAAAGTCTGGATATAACTTTACCCTTTAAGCGATTTTAATCGCACAAGCCTTACATTAACACAATAAAAAGAAAAACATGCATACAGTGCCATTCAAAAGTTTGAGGCAGTTAGGGTTTTTATTTAATGTTTTTGAGTCTCTTATACTCACCAAGGCTGCATTTATTTGATTTAAACTACAGCAAAAACAGTAAAACAAACATTTTTTGTTTTATTTTCACATTCCATTCAGGGGTGGTTTTAACTGAAATAGTCAATAACACAGAAATATTTTTTATATTTTTTTTTATTGTAAAAAATACAAACATTTCATAACTATTTAATTAAACATTAAATATTTATTTAATTGAAATTTTCTTCAAATTTTTTGTTTGAATTTATTCACAATTTAAATCAAAACTGAAATACTTAATCGAAAAAGTACAAATTTAAATCAAAATTGGACATGCATTTAATTTTTTTTAAAGTGACAAATCTAAATGTTTAATAAAAAAATAAAAACATAAATAAAACATTAAAATATTTACAAAGCAATTAAAATAACCAAATTGTTTAATTTATTATTCATTTTAAATTAATATATTCTTATCAATTATATTAATTAATAAATGAATAATGTAATATAATTATATAAATATATATACATTCATGTATTAAATGGTCCACAACTATTTTTATAGGAAATGTCAGTTAATGACATTAACTGGACATCAGTGAGTTAATCTGAAATAGTTGATAACATAGAAACAGGCTTTCGTTAAAAATGTTATCTCGTTTTTTTCCTTCAGATTTTGAGTTTTAATTTAATCATAATTTAAATCAAAATTTGAAATGCATTAAATTTTTTCCCCAAAAATTGTCAGAAATCTAAATAATCTAAATCTATATTATCTATAATAAAAAAGTAAATATTTAATAAAACATTCAAATATTTACAAAGCAATTAAAATAACTGAATTGTTTAATTTATTATTCATTTTAAATCCATATATTAATATAATTTATATTAATTAATAAATGAGTAATATTAATATAATTATGTGAATAAACACATTCATGTATTAAATGGCCAACTACTATTTTAATAGGAAATAAAAAAAGGGATTTAAAATAACTTTTCTATTTGAATACATTTTAAAATATAATTTATTCCTGGGATGTCAATGTTGAATTTTCTTTAGCATCACATGATCCTTCAGAAATTATTCTAATATGCTGATTTTGTGCTCAATAAATATTTTTGATAATCAGGATTCTTAAAAAACAATTTTAATTAAATAGAAAACTTTTTTAACATTATAAATGTATTGTCATTTTTGATCAATTTAATGCATCCTTGGTACATAAAAAGTACTTATTTATTTATTTATTTTTAAAGCCTTACTGACCCCAAACTTTTAAACGGAAGTCAATGTTGTCTGTTAATCAAACAACTGCTGTCAGTTGAGCTCAACTTGAACCTAGAAGACTCCCTGTAAAAGGAAGGAAAAAATGAGAAACAAAATGAAAAAAAAATAAATGATAGAAACCAGGACATATGATTCGACTGATTGGCTTTGATACTACGAAATTTTACAGATAGAAAGGTAGAGGGAATGTGGAAAACGGAGAGCGCTGAGTCTCCACCGGAAAACAGGGAAAGGAACAAACGAACACCAAAAAAAACCAAACCATGAAAACGAATGAACCAATAACAAATGGAGGATGAGCGGGCTGAGATGGGGCCCTGTTCTCTCCTCAGCGTCTCTACCTTTCGAGTTGGCCGATGGGATGAAGCTGGGTTTGGCGGGAGGGAGTGGGGGCTGCCCTGCCTTGGGAGCAGTACTGTTGGCATTGGCCGCTGCGGGCAGCTGGAATGAGTTGGACAGAAAGATGCCATCTGAGACAGGACGGGGCTTGCGCGCGGTTGGCGGCGGCTGGGGCTTTGGGGCGGGCGGAAGGTCACCGTAGGACTTCCGGGTGGCCGAGAGCTTAACCTGACCTGTTA
>JAHKKF010523751.1:0-10393 GCA_019740295.1 Labeo calbasu | reverse complement strand
CTTATTGCATTTTGACATTATTTTGATGACAGTTAAGGACATTTCCATGCAAATTTCTCATTTTATAGGCAGTATTTTTTGTACTGAATTCCAGTAAAAATACAATCATGCAATAATTAGTTATAAAGCTAGAAAAAATATAATTGTGATGTGATAATAATTAAGCATAATAAATAAATACATTAGTAATAAAAAAAATCATAAGATGTATTTATTTAATACTTATTGCATTTTGACATTATTTTGATGACAATTAGGGACATTTTCATGCAAATTTCTCATTTCGTATGTAGTACTTTTTTGTATTGTATTCTAGTTAAAATACAATCATGCAATTAGTTATAAAGCTAGAAAAAATATATAATTATGATTAATAATAATAATAATAATAATAATAATAATAAAGCATAATAATAAATACATTCATATAAAAAAGCACAAGATTGATTTATTTGCTTATTTACTTATTGCATTTTGACATTATTTTGATGACAATTAAGGACATTTCCATGCAAATATAAAATGCAATCATGTAAAATTATGCAATGATTAGTTATAAAGATAGAAAAATATATATTTATGATGTATTAATAATAAAGCATAATAATAAATTAATTAATTAATCATTTTTAAAAATCTGATTTATTTATTTACTTATTTTCTTATTGCATTTAGACATTATTTTGATGACAATTAAGGACATTTCCATGCTAATTTCTCATTTCATATGCAGTATTTTTTGTATTGTATTTCAGTAAAAAAGCAATAATGCAGTTATAGTTATAAAGCTAGAAAAAAAGATCAACATTTTCATGATACATCAATAACAATAAAACAATAACAAATACATTAATGAATAATCAAAAAATCTTAAGATTTAATTATGTATTTATTTTCTTATTGCATTTTGGTATTATTTTTGATGACAATTTTGATGAGAATTTGCAGTGCACTTAAAAATACAATAATCTAATCATAAGCTATCATAAGATAAACTAAAGTCTGATATATAATTACGTTAATTAATCATTTAAGTTATCATACGTTTTTTTTACACATTATTTTGATGACAGTTAACCCTAAAATATTAATTACTGTAATGCAGTATTTTTCTGTACTCAATTCCAGTAAAAATACAATAATGAAATACTTAATTAAAGCCATAAAACAAAATATTATCAGGATGCATAAACACATTAATTAATAATTAATCATTAACATTCTTGACAGTTTCACCTTGATATTTTCCAGCACAATGACCTTATTTTAGAGGCGTTTAGATGTCTGTACTGAACAAAACCCACTGTCACAGCTGTATATAAGGCCTGTATGTTTATGAACACACGCCTCATTAACACCTCAGCAGAAATGCATCTTCTGAGCCGTTAAACATCTGCTGCGTCTCACACTCTCACGCATTCATTCAGCGCATCTGTGTTGGACCTTAGAAAATATGTGTCTAATTCTTACTTTCAGATGCTCATGACTAACATTTTTCCACTGATTCATAACGTGTGGTTGAAGGCCGCTCTTTTAGACCTGCAGAGTAAACGACGTAGGAAACAATATTCACCCTCCCCGTCTTTGTTTCCTTTTAATTGACTTTTTAACGAGGTAACGAAGCGGCGAGGCAGATAGCGAATGAATGGAAGCATCCTCTACTTTATCACTCTGTCTGAGAGAGCGGCCGACCGAACACAGAGACATTCATTAACTCGCTTATTGTGTTTCTGTACATCCAGAGAGAAAACAATGCAGCTCGAGCACTGCACGAGTGCCTCGTCTTGAGCCAAACCGCACGCGGATCCCGTTTCCTACTGCTCTCTGCGTGTGAAGAGCCTGGAGAAACGGGACGAGATTGGCATTGATTTAGTGCTGCATGCCTTTTTCCTTTAGTTTTTGGCTTCCTTTGTGTCTTTGCATACGTGTGCAAGCATCCATCGATTTACTGCTGCAGCTGCATCAGACATATAGTGAACAGACACTAGAAAGGTCTGAACATCACTGCATTAGATATCAAATCAAAGTAAGTGTCAGTTATTGTAAAGAAACAAGCACAAACAGAATTTACAATCAAGACATCTGACAAAAACAAGTCTGAATTGCTAAAACAATACATGTAGTGTTGAATACGAAGGCTAAAAATATTGTGTCTTTTGCTTGTGGTAAAATTTAAAAAATGTTAGATGAACATCCGGTTTTTTGAAACATTTTTTTGGTGATACATTTTATTATTTAGGAATGTTACTTTTGAGTGTTCAACCATCTGAAACATACTTAAAAAAAAAAAAGAAAGAAAATTCAGTGTTAGAAAAACATTCCTTCTGTATTTTTTTTTATGTCTATGTACTTTTTATTAATTTTATTTTAATTTTGCTTTGGCAACCAGCTGAAATAAAATGAAAAAAATGTTTTTTTTTTTTTGTTTTTTTTTTTTCCAGTTATTTATTTATTTAAAGTAATGCAAATATGTTTTTATCTTTTAATTTATTTTCAGTCTTAGTCTTCTCAATATAAAATATATAAAAAAATGCAAAAAAAAAACCCTAAAAGTATAATTTCTAAAAACATTAATTTCTTACTACTTTCCTTCTCTTTCTTTCTTTCTTTCTTTCTTTCTTTCTTTCTTTCTTTCTTTCTTTCTTTCTTTCTTTCTTTCTTTCTTTCTTTCGTATTTATTTTAAGTAATACAAATTAAAGTAATACAAAAAAAAAAATATATATATATATTTTGGTATGTATGTGCTTCTGTATATGCTTTTGTATGTATATGTTTTTGTATGTATATGCGCTTTTGTATGTATGTTTTTTTTTTGTATGTATGTATGTATATGTGCTTTTGTATGTATATGCTTATGTATATGTTTTTTTATGTATGTATATGCTTTTCTATGTATATGTTTTTGTATGTATATGCTTATGTATGTATATGTTTTTGTATGTATATGTGCTTTTGTATGTATAAGTTTTTGTATGTTTTTTGTATGTATATGCGCTTTTGTATGTATATGCTTATGTATGTTTTTGTATGTATATGCTTATGTATGTATATGCTTATGTATATGTGCTTTTGTATGTATATGCTTATGTATATGTTTTTTATGTATGTATATGTTTTATGTATGTATATGCTTTTGTATGTATATGTTTTTGTATGTATATGCTTATGTATATGTTCTTTTGTATGTATGTTTTTTCTATGTATATGCACTTTTGTATGTATGTTTTTGTATGTATATGCACTTTTGTATGTATGTTTTTGTATGTATATGCTTATGTATATGTGCTTTTGTATGTATATGCGCTTTTGTATGTATATGCTTATGTATGTTTTTGTATGTATATGCGCTTTTGTATGTATAGGCTTATGTATGTATATGTTTTTGTATGTATATGCGCTATTGTATGTATGTTTTTTGTATGTATGTATGTGCGCTTTTGGTATGTATATGCTTTTGTATGCATGTTTTTTGTATGTATAGGCACTTTTGTATGTATCTGCTTATGTATATGCGCTTTTGTATGTTTTTTTTGTATGTATATGCTTATGTATGTATGTGTTTTTGTTTGTACATGCTTATGCTTGTTTATATGTGCTTTTGTATGTTTTTTTTTTGTGTGTATATGCACTTTTGTATGTTTTTGTATCTGTGTTTTTGTATGTATTTGCGTGTTTTTGTTTGGACATATTTTTTGTATGTGTGTGCTTATGTAGATGTGCTTTTGTATGTATGTGTTTTTGTATGTATACGCTTTTGTATATATGTGGTTTTGTATGTGCTTTTGCTATATATTTGTTATTTTATTTTTTTTTCACTAAAGAGTAAAAACACAAAAGAAAATCTGTATTGCAATGTTATTCCTAATTGTGGGATAGAGTATGTATAGTGGGCAGTGTTAAATTATTGACTACTGACCTGACTATTCATGGATAAAGAGACTTTGCAATATGTACATAGTGTGGAAATAGTACAGTTAAAAAAATAAATCTGCACTTTTTTTGTGGGATACAGTATGTGCAATGCTAAACTATTGACTCTACTAATGCATGAAGACAGTTTGCAAGAGATGCAATACAATTTGCATACTGCTTTACTAAACAGTAAGTCAAGCCGCATGCAGTGATACAGCAGTGCACTTCATTATGATCACATGACCTTGTGTACTACTACTAGTGTACTACGTGCATTAAAGCAGAGATGAATGAGCCAGCAGGGGGTGCTCCACAGCAAACAGACGGTGTGACCTCAGCGTCTGCGGTCGGAATAAACTCTCATCGGTTAACCATTATTCAAATGAAACCAAACAACAAGAGCCACATTGTCCATATTCATTTGTCCATTTGTCAGCAGTAGTTGGTGGCGCAGAAGCGTCTTTTAGCCAGCGTTGCAGTAACCGTCCTCTGAATCACGATTCACATGTCAGGACGAATAACCCAGATAATCAGTGTGTTTTCATGCCTCCTTCAGCTGTCGTCTCCACTCAGTGTTTCAAACAGGCTCTGATGGACGCCGTTCCCTCCTGACCGGCCCGCACTGTGATTGACAGCTCATTACCTTCAGCCAAACACAAACAATAACCTTCAATGAAGACTGACCTTCAGAAATCTCAATGCCTGACTGCTACCTGTTCAGAGCTACTGTATTCAGGCTTGATATGAGCGTTTCTGCATCATTTCGGCTGGTTGTTGGACAATGCCTCGTTCACACGGGAGTGTTTAATGTTTCTGCAGGTCGTTCTGACCCACAAATCGCTTAATCTCGCCAGTCTTTCAAAAGCTGCTCAAATGGTGATGTTATTTTAGCAGATGAACCGAAAGCTGCTCTGCTTCATGTTTATGTGCTTCAATATGAATTTGGAACTTCATTGCGTCTAAAAAACTATGTCTAACCCATATTTTAAAACAGACTAGGCTTCATCTAGGTTATACAGTGATTTGAAAGAGCGTGATCAAAAATACAGGAAAAATTCTGAAATAATTTTACATTTTAAAATATCTGTTTTCTATTTGAATATATTTTAAAATGTCATTTATTCCTTGTGATCAAAGCTGAATTTTCAGCATCATTACTCCAGTCTTCAGTGTCACATGATCCTTCAGAAATCATTCTAATATGCTGATTTCCTGCTCAAGAAACATTATCAATGTTGAAAACAAACAGTTGAGCCGCACAAAATTTTTAACTGACAAAAGCACATTCTAAAATTAAAATAAAAACGACAGAAGCACATAATAAAATTTTTAAAATTGAAACTAAAATTTTACACAGTGACTAAGTGACATTGTGTAAATAATTAAGTTACAATGAATTAATGTGTCTGAACCAGTTATTGTTGTTATTAACTAAAACTATTAAAAATCACTTTCATTAACTGAAATAAAGCTAAAAAATGAAAAAGAAAAATATATATATGATCACATGACCTCATTATCAATGCACTGAATGCATTTAACTTATATTTTACACTTTTATGTAAAACAAATTATTTGCAGAGGTGAAATTTTGTGTATATTTTGGTAGAAGTAGCACACTTCATTTTGGTGACATGACTTTCAGTGAGTTGCATGAAGTTATGTTGGGGGAAAAGATGCAAAAAATAAATAAAAATAAAAAACAATAATTGCATGGAAAATGAAAACAGTCATTTATTCCTATTCTTTCTTTCTTTTTTTTTTTTTTTACACTAATGAGTAAAAATACAGAAAAGACAAAATGGCAATTTTACACTGCTATTCGAATCTTATTCCTAATAATTATGGGATAGAGTATGTGTGGTGGGCATTGTAAAACTATTGACTATTGACTCAACTTTTCATGCATAAAGACAATTAGCAAGTTATGCACAATATGTATATTGTATAAATAGAAGTACAGTAGCGCAGTTCATTTTGGTGACATGACTTTCAGTGAGTTGCATGAAAGTTATATTGGGGGGCAATGCAAAAAATAAATAAAAATAAAAATGCAAAAATAAATAAATAAATAAATAATTGCATGGAAAAATAAAAAATAATAATAATAACAAAATAAAATATAATAAAAATGCAAAAAAAAAAAAAAATTTATTCCTGCTTTCTTTGCTCTTTCTTTCTTTCTTTCTTTTTTTTTTTTTTTTTTACTAATGAGTAAAAATACAGAAAAGAATGGCAATTTTACTTTGCTATTCCAGTTTTATTCCTAATAATTATGGGCTAAAGTTTGTGCGGTGGGCAGTGTTAAACTAGAGACTATTGACCTGACTTTTCATGCATAAAGAAAAATTGCAAGAGATTCACAATGAGCACAGTTAATAGTACAGTTAAAAAACAAAAACAAACAAACAAAAAACAACAAAAAAAACAGTTGTTTTACATTTTTGTTCTTTCACTTACACTTTCATTAATTGTATATAAAAATATCTAAATATTAGCTGAAAAACTAAAAAATATATATTATTTTAAGAATTAAAAAAAAAGGTATGTTGCATGAAAACTAACTGAAATAAATCGTTGAAAAACACCTTAATACGCTAAATCAAAATGAAAATATAAAAACAATAAAAAAAATATATATAATATTATTCTGATTTCTTTCAAGCACATTTTACCAGTTCCAAACTGCATCAATCGTAAGTAATATCAATTTTACATGTAATATTATAAATTATTATTTTTAATAATAATAATAATTATTATTATTATAATTATACATATATAATTATTATGCAATATATAATTGTCATATAATAAATGTCAGAAATTATATATAATTATTACCAAGGGCTGGAAGTGAAAAGTGCCTTCAGATGCATATAATTATTAAAAGAAGGTAAATTATAGTTTTTTAAAATTAATTTTAATTAGAGATTTAACTCACATGGACGCAATATAATTGCAAAACACACACACACACTCACACATTATCCTATTTTATTATCTTTTTCCAAATTGAAATTCTTTTTAAACTTAGAAATTAGGGACTGAGATATTTTAGTGACTGTATATCGTTGGACATTTTTAATCAACATCAACATTAAAATGATATGAAAGTACATGTGTTAGTTTTGAAGTTTCAACCGATTTTTAATAACCTTCAGTAGTTCCTAGTAAATGGTCTTTTTGTAAAGTACAAATTGTTTCATGTAGCCTATTAAAAACGCTGTCAAACTCCCAAAACCGCTTCCGTCCAAAACTCCCCACATGTGATTCATGAGCGCTGTGTAGAAGTGTTTTATGGTTTAGTGGAGACACATCACAGCGTCCGCTCAAGCGTCTCGCTAATCACAGACGCGGATGACCTCTGACCTCTCGCCCGTCCCGTTCCTGCGCTCTGACCTTTGGCGGATCTCAGCGCTCGCCTCCCTTCACACACACACACAAACTCTCACACACTCGCTGGTTTTTCTCTCCCACAAGATTTCCCAGCGCTGCTATCAGGGAGTCGCTGTGACCCTGAGACTCGCTCACCTGCTCCCGCTGACGTCTGCGCTTATCGGACGCTCGCTGCCTCACGTAATTAAAACCGTAAGCGTTTGTTATTCTGATAGTGTTTCATATCCAGCCCAGTTAATTCAGATGATGACTTGGAAAAATTCACGATGAATTGGAAAAAGATGGAGGAAAAGAGGCTCATTCCTGTTCTGCAAAACTGCTTGATCTTTAACAATGCATGATCTTTAATATTCAGTAATATTATTTAATATTAAAGCTTTTGTTTATATTTTTATTAGCTTTATTTTCAGTTTTCATTTGAATTTTTGTTTAAAAGTTGCTGTCATTTTAATACTTTAGCCTAATCATATTTTATTATATAAATTATTTTATTTTATAAACCATATTTTTTTAATTTATAAATTATACATATTTATAATAATTAAATAATTTTAAATAATTTTTGTCAGTAGTTTCTTATGTTGTTGTTATTATTATTATTATTATTATTATTGATTGCTATTATTATTATTTAATATTTCAATTTAGCTTTATTTTTATTAGTTTTAGTTACAGTAATTGTGATACTTCAGCCTAATTATATTTTATTTTATAAATTATTTTATTTTATAAGCCATATTTTATAAAAGTATAAATTATACATATTTATAATAATTAAATAATTTTAAATATTTTTTGTTTAAAAGTCAGTAAGTTTCTTATATTGTTTTATTATTTTTATTATTGTTTAATATGTCAAGTAATTGTAATACTTTAGCCTAATTATATTTTATTTTATAAACTATATTTTATTTATTTATAAATTATACATATTTATAATAATAAATTATTATTAGCATTAATAATAATAATAATAATAATAATAATAATAATAATAATAATGTAAAATAATAATAATAATAATAGTGTGTGTGTACACACTATAATGCATATTTATTAAATTATATAACATTATTGCATTTGTTAATATTTTAGTTGCTTTTATATTTTCTGTTTTTACTTTAATTTTTGTTTTAAAGTTAGTAAGCTTCTTATGGTATTCTTATTCTTATTCTTATTATTTAATATTTCTATTTACCTTTATTTTCATTAGTTTTAGTAATTAGTCATTTTAATACTTTAGCCTAATCATATTTATAAATTATAAATATTTATAATAATTAAAACACATTATTATTATTATTATTATGCATAATAAATAGTGTTTTTATTAATATTATTTAATATAATAATAATAATAATAATAATAATGTGTAATAATGTATAATAATAATAGTATACATACATATTAAATTATATAACATTATTGCATTTGTTAATATTTTTAATTTCTTTTATATTTAGTTTTCACTTTAATTTTTTTTAAAAGTTAATGCATTTCTTATATATTGTTTATTCTTATTTTAAATACTTCTAATATTTCTTTATTTTTTATTTTATTTATTTTAATCATATTTTATTTCAGTTACTTTACAACATTATTACAACACTTACAAAAAACTGTTTTTAGATTATTATAAATATACATATTTATTATTATTTATAGTATTAAATTATAAATAATTTTTATTAACATCCATTTTTATTTGCATTAATAATTATATTTACATTGTCATTACTATTTGTAATAAATAATATTTTATTTATATTATTTAACAATAATAATACTATTATGTATATTATTAATGTATTATCAATATTTTTAGTTGCTTTTATATTTTCAGTTATTACTTTAGTTTCAGTTGCAGTAATTTTAATACTTTAACCTAACCATATTTTATTTCGATTAGTTTCCATGCAACATTTCTGAGTTTTTTATCATTTATTAATTTTTGATATTGATGTTGTATGTTTAATTTCAATTAATTAATTGGTAATTATTTTTAGTCATTTTTACACAACAACAATGACATTTCAACTTTATTCGTTATAACTTTGTTTATTTACAATCATTATTTACACAATAACACACAAAAAATGAACAAGATGTTCATAAAAACCCAATGTGTAGTCGTCGAGTAAAAATTTTGGTTTAAGTTTTAATATTTTTTTAATGTGCTTTTGACATTTTTATTATTTGTATTACCATTTCAGTTAAAATAAATTTAATACTTCAACCTAAACTTATTTAATTTCGGTTAGTTTTCAATAAAACGATTATTTACACGATTTATTTTTTTTTACAAAAGACTCACAGGATGTAAAGTGATTTTGAGGGCACAAGGAAACCTATAAATTAATGACCAGCTTAAAAAAAAAAAAAAAAAATAGTTTGAAATTATTGTGATTAGATGCAAGAATGATGAATTTGTTATGAAATTGCTAGTTATTTTTGTATTGTCAGAGTTAGTGCAGTATCCAGAGACATGAGCATCCACTCCAACCAAATAATTTATCATTTAGTTTAATATTTTATCCATATTAAGACCTGAAGATGCACCGTATAGCAGGACCGACCCGAGAAAGCACGGAATTAGGAAGATGAAATGAGCTAGAAAACAATTAAACAAAGACAAACATGATGAACAGAAGGAACGAGCCCTTCCTGAACACGCTGCGAGTCTTCAATATTTGATTCATTAACGTTTGATCTTTAATTGTAGCATTAGGCTGTAATTAGCAAAGATCAAACCTGCACATCATGTCTGTTTAATATGGGACGTTGTGAACGGAGAAACACAATAGAGCTCTGAATTCAGCGTTAATTGATTCATAATTGCTGTCAAGAGGGTTGAACTCGTTTCTGATCTTTAATGCAAGTAATCGGCATGAATATAAGCTGTCATTTCTGCTCATTTCTCCAGCGTCTTTACTTTATGTCATTTTATTATCAGCAAACATGTCAGTCTCTGCAGATGCTCTGGTGATTTCAACAGCCATGAAACCCATACAGAGAAAAATATACATTTTTAAATATACGTATATCAAAACACAAATCTGAATATATTTCTATCAATATAT
>JAHKKF010523749.1:2394-31596 GCA_019740295.1 Labeo calbasu | reverse complement strand
TTCAAGAACGACCCATTACTATCCCAGAGCCTGTGCTACATGAGCTTTTGTGCTTAAAAAGTATACTAATTTTTATTTTTCGAAAAAAATGACACATCGTTTCCCTAGATAAGACCCTTCTTCCTCGGCTGGGATCGTTTAGAGCCCTTTGAAGCTGATTTTAAACTGCATTTTGGAAGTTAAAAATCGGGGCACCAATAAAATCCATTATATGGAGAAAAATCCTGAAATGCTTTCCTCAAAAACCATAATTTCTTTAAAGACAGAAGACAGAAAGACCTGAACATCTTGGATGACAAGGGGATGAGTAAATTATTTGTAAATTGTTGTTCTGGAAGTGGAGTTCTCCTTTAATGAGGATTAAAAATATTAGTGGGTGGATTTTTATCATTGTAGGGTGGTTGCGTTTACACACTGCCAACACACATTTATGTCCAAACGCCATGTAAAAGTGGATTTTGCATAATAGGTGCCCTTTAAAAAAAAGAAGTATCTTGATTTTAGTAGTTTATTAGTAATCTTAAGGCTTGTTTTAAGTCATCTTGGAAGTTTCCTGAGGCCCTCTGGTTGAGACCCACTGCTCTGAAAGATCAGACAGCAATAATCAAATACTGTTGTTTTCCTGATGTATCTGCTGGTGTGTGGTGGACTTATGAAAGTCTCCTCGCTGTGTGTTGGTTTTAAACTATTTTTACTCGAATTGAGCTCATATTTTACAATATTCTTTGTATTTTATTTTTATATTGCTCATCATCCAATGTTTTTATTTATTTATTTTTTATTTATTGAGCCACTGCCTCTATTTCCTCCTCAGAGAAAACACTTCAGTCCTGCTTCAACACCTGATGTCTCATCTCTTTATAGCATATCGCCAAAAAGGGCTTATTTAATGATTCCCAAGATTTCATCATGACATTGATTGACGATGTCTCATATTTGTTGCACATAACAAAATATGAAAAGGTGGTTGGGGAACCCAGGCATACTGAGCGCTGTGCACTTAAGATCCAATGATCCATGATTAAATGCCTTTTAATTCTTAAACATGCAACTGGGCAGATGGCTGCACCTGCTGCTCCAGTGGATGACATTGGTTTCTGGATCATTGGGTGGGGATGAGCAGCATGGAGACACCTTTCACACCAACTAGGGAAGAGAGAAAGCATTTATGGGGGTAAATCTTGGGGCATAAGGAAAAAAAATCCCAAAGATTTTCCATGGGGAGATTAAAGTTAATGTTCTCGTTAATTAGTACGCCTTCAGGTTTTAACACCTACCCAGCATAGCAAAGCCTGGAAATACTTTAACATTCCGGTTTGAGATTATTCTCATGAGCTGTACAGCAGGTGAAATTGAGTAGGTTGTGGGAGAGGAGGGAGGTTTGAAGTTCGCAGAGGTCAACTGTGTTTATTTGTGTAAACTGTTTACAGTTGTTGTTGAAATGTGAGAGAGCCTCGCTGCCTTTTGCATCATTGATTAGTCCTGCTTTTTACATCACCACAAAGCCAGGATCCAAAATGGAGGCTAGCAAATTATGCTCTCTGGGACACAAGCAGAAAGACTCTGAAATTAAAATGAAGGTTGGGGCTTTCTTCAGGAGATTGGCCAGCCGCTCTCTGTCTCACAAACAAATACACACTTTATTGTCAAACCTGGCATCTTTCACCAGGTATCATGCTATGGCTAGTACAACACTAGTTTAATTATTATCATTGGTCTGTTTAAAATAAGGCATTACAGTGAAGGGCTTGTTGGATATTGGATGATTCAAAGCATGAAACTACAGACTTTTATTTCATACTTTGATATTACACACTTTTTCCTATATACCCTCATAAATAATAAAGCTTTCCTTAGAAACATTTGATTTATAAGAAGCAATCAGTTTAAGAAGAGCTCACAAAGGGAAAGAGAGAGTAAAAGAAAGTCTCACAGCTGACCACTAGAGAGTCAGAGAGGCAACATAAGAATACCTCACTGACACCATATTGAATTCCCTACTCCCACAGTCTCCAATTAAAGGGCTGATATGTTTAATTCTGTTAGTGCTCAGTCGTTTTATCAGATCCT
Organism: Labeo calbasu; assembly: GCA_019740295.1. Taxonomy (NCBI): domain Eukaryota; kingdom Metazoa; phylum Chordata; class Actinopteri; order Cypriniformes; family Cyprinidae; genus Labeo; species Labeo calbasu. The sequence goes on along the minus strand of JAHKKF010523749.1, from coordinate 29,526 downwards.
GCCCCAGTCTGGTGTCTTAGGTCCCCAATGGGTCTTTTTCATCCCATATTGAGCTTTTCTCTCTGCTAACACTATTTTCATAATTTCACAATTGGTCTTTGTCTCGGCTCTGTTTTTTCCAGATTTCTCAGATCATTTACAAAATTCTAAATGAGTTTATTCACTGACACCATTCTTTCTCTTTTTTTGTCCCACTTTCTCAGATCTATCAGGGTCTGTTAAGTGTCTTCTACAACCTCGGTGATGGGGACTTCAACTTGACAATGCCCTCTTATCGTTTAGACAACGGAGAGTGGCATGAAGTTCACTTAGATCGGCATGACAACGAGTTGACCCTACGCCTGGACGGCGGGGGAGGACGGCGAGAGGTCACGGGTTCGCCTGGTCGTAGTCGGGAGATTGTTATTGATCCCGCTGTGGTGATGCTGGGCAACTCATTCCCCTCAGGACACAACAAGAGCTTCCAAGGTAAAGTACAGGTGTGCTCCTGAAACCCAACTGGTAGAGCGTGATGCCAACAAGCTAGGACTGTCACTAATGATTATTTTGGTAATCAAGTAATCAGACAGTTATTCTGAAGATTTATCAAGTAACTAGATAATAACATTTTTGAGGTAATAAAAATAGATCCACGCAAACAATAAGCTTTACGATTACTTAAAATACATATATAATAGCAATGAGGTAATAATAATTGGTTTAAATAAAGTATCAAAAGCAAGTAATTATATGGTTTTATTGAACAAAACTAGAAAATAAAAAGAAGAAAATACATAATGTATTAGAAACAATAGAACTAAGATACATTATGCGTTATATCAACAGCCTGACGATTGTTTTTACACTTTACAGCACAATCTAATCCTTGTTTAATTTTGACTAAAAAATAATTAATTAAAATGTCTAACAATCTTTAATATTTGGCCATTTCTTTATGACTGAAATGATACAGCTACTGTCATTTCTTGAATATGTGGACATCAAAATGTGTAAAAGAGTGAGGGATTGAGCTTTTATTTTGAAATCGTGATGAACAGTTAGCATATTTATAAAGATAATGATGTATTGTCCTGTGTTGGCGTAGGTTTACAAATGATTTACCTGACAAATCTGATGAAATGGCACATGTTGCGTTCCCAGATGGACGTTATAATAAACCCATACTCACAGCAATAGGCAGAGATGACATGGGAGACGCTCCATGCCACACATGTAAATGACAGCTGTTGGTGTAGAGCAGAATTTACTGTGAACGGAGCCGCTCTGAGATGCACTGACGTAACCTACACGCATGTAAATAAAGAGCATATATTAAACCTGCATTGCATATATTAATTTAAAGGGATAGTTCACCCAAATATGAAAATTAGCCCATTATTTACTCACTCTCCAGGCATCCTAGGTATATGAGACTTCCTTCTTTCAGACAAATGCAATCGGAGTTAAAATAAAAATTATCTCCCAAGCTGTGTCATGGCAATGGGCGGGTGTTTCTCTTCAACAGTCCAAAACAAGTCTAATAAAGTGCATCCATCCATAGTAAAAAGTCCAGAGGGTGAATAATGACCTCCTGTAGCGAACTGATGTGTTTTTGTAAGAAAAATATCCATATTTAAACTGTAATAATTAACTCGCACCAGCAGCTCCAGACAGATGATGTAGGATGCTGACGGTGCGCATGCGTCTGTGAGGATGTGAAAACCAATGTTTGTTTACAGGAGCAAAGGAAGCAAAGTTTTCTTACTTTAGCAAAGAAAAAAAGTACTCCTACTGAATCGTGACAGCCCTACAACAAGCCCACAACAAAATACAAGGAAATGTATTTCCCTCTGATGAAAATTAACCATGGTTTTATCAAGTGTGTAACCGTTATTTTTTTATTTTGCCATATTAATTACCATTTGTATAACCATAGTTTTACTACAAATACTATGGTTAGTGTATCAAAACCAAATTTAATATGTGGCTATCATGTTTTAACTATAGTAACCATGTTTTTTTTTTCAATGGTTTTATTTCTAAAACCATTGTTAAATTTTTGCAACTACAGTATAAACTGTAATATACACTGCCATTCAAAAGCGAAATTATAAGTAATATACAATCAAAACATCAGGGCTGTGAGAAAATTAAAGTAATGAATCACAAATCATCTCATTTTCTTCAGTTTTCTTCAAAACAATACAACAACAGATGCAAAATTGCCTCCAGACCTGTCATAACTTGCGAAAGAAAACAAGCTCAGGTCTCATTAAATAATGAAGAAACTGCTTGTTGAGACTGCCTTCACCGGCTTTAGCAATTTTTTTTTAACCTCTTTACTAACATTAGCTAATGCTAAATGAAAACTACTATATTCCATATATGAGTTTAAAGAAACACATTGCTGACAAAAACAGTTGAGAATTTATATACTAGATCCAAACGCGTTGTCTAATTTCTGTTTTACCTTGTTCTTCTGTGTCTTCAATAAGAGAAAGAAAACCTGGCACAAATGATGAAATTGGCTAATAAGCGTCATGGTGTGAAAACATACAACATACATCCCATAGCCTAGCATCTCAAGAGTTGATTAGCAGTCTGTGCGGTCTGTCCAGAGCTTCTCGCAATAGATGAATTGGTTACAATAAATGAAATGGAGTCAATATGTCAAAGTGTGCATGGAGAGTTGTGGACAACTCCAATAAACACTGTAGCATGACATTTTGAGCTAACAAAAATGCTACGTCCCATGGCCAGAAAAAATCCAATCATTGAGTTATATCAGAGCGCTGTGAAGCAGACTGCAATTTTACCACTAATCCAATTTAACTTTAGTCAGAAAAAGAACTTAGCCAGCACATGCGTTCATCAAGCAGACCAATCTGTACAGCTTTATCAGCTAATTCATACAGCAGTTCCTCTATCTGTCATGATTACACACTATTGTATTGGCAATAATGAAAAATTAATAGGAACGATTAATTCATAATAGCCTCAAATGCACCTTCAATGTAGAGGGGGAAGTACAGCCAGCATAAAAACAGACAACGGGAGGGAAGAGAGACAATGACATGTGACATGAAAGAGAAGAGGAGGTGGAATAGTCCCCTGCGCACAGGCGCGCTGGTTAGCCTGAGGCACCTACTTTGTGTGTTTATTAAATGGACTCTAAAAGCACTTTTCTTAAAAGCACAGAATATGAGTGGATCGTGTTGAGCTCAGTTTATCTATGTGTGTGTGTGTGTGTGTGAAGAAGCAAGTGTATGTTATGTAGGTGTAAGACGAGAATTCACACTTTATGCTATATTTGTACTGTAACATGAAACGTGTTGGCTTTTGTTGTGTTTTTCCTCATTGGCACAGGCTGTATGCGGGACCTGAGACTCAATGGGCGGTTTATCCCTCTGGACGGTCAGGCCAGAGAAGGGGTGTCGGTGGTCAGTTCTCAGGGCGTGTCTCTAGGTTGTTCCTCTGACTCCTGCCGGAAAAACCTATGTAGTCCCCCATTTACCTGCGTGGACCTGTGGAGAATCCATGAATGCAGGTATACAAGTACACACAGTTGTGGTCAAAAGTTTACATACACCTTGCAGAATGTTTTTTTTATTCGACCTTAATAACAGCAGTAATACAAAATGAATGTTAGTTTGTTTGTTTAGTACTGTCCTGAAGTACTGTCCCCTAGTAGGGATGTGCATCTCCATATCTGAGGCTGATGCAATATGCATCTCGATGCATAGCCAACAATACGATACATTAAAGATACATATGAAGCAGCTACTTATGCAAATGCGATATGATGCGATTCACCCTGATTAAGCAGTGTGATCTGATTTCGATTTGATTAAACACATTGCGATTCAATACGATACAATGTATTGGAATGGTATTGAGAATTTATAAAAATGATCAAAAGATTACATTGCTTTTTTTCTTTTGTGATAGTTGTGCTTGAGTCCCTTGTTTGTTCAAATACATATTGTTCTTCAGAAAAATCCTCCAGGTTTTGCAGAATTGTTGGCATATTTAAACCCTTTATAGCTTTGACTGTATGATTTTGAGATCAATCTTTTCAAACTGACAACAGCTGAGGGACTCATACACAACTATTACAAAAGGTTCAAACATTCACTGATGCGAAAGGAAGGAAACAGTGCATTAAAAGATTGTAAAATTGTACATATTTTGTCTTCTGGTAAACATACAAGTTTTCTGTAGCTTCTGAAGGGCAGTAAATATACACTGTCATTCAAAAGTTTAGGATCAGTAAGATTTTTAATGTTTTTAAAGTCTTTACTGCTCATCAAGGCTGTTTATATTTGATTAAAAATACAGAAAAAAATATTGTGAAATGTTGTTGCAATTTAAAATAGTGGTTTTCTGTTTTAATATACTGTAAAGTAGCATTTATTTCTGTGATACAAAGCTGAATTTTCAGCATCATTACTCCAGTTTTTAGTGTCAAATGATCCCAGAAATCATTCTAATATGCTGATTTATTATCAGTGTTGAAAACAGTTGTGCTGCCTAATATTTTTTTTTAAACTTGTGATACTTTTTAGAGGTTTCTCAGATAAATAAAATGTTAAAAAGAACAGCATTTATTTAAAATAGACATCTTTTGTAACACTATACACTACCATTTAAAGGTTGGGGTCTGTACATTTTTCCTTTCTTTGTTTGAAAGAAATTAATACTTTTATTCAGCAAGGATGTGTTAAATTGATAAAAAGTGATAGTAAAGACTTATGCTGTTAGAAAAGATTTATGTTTTAAATAAATACTGTTCTTTTTAAGTTTTTATTTGTCAAAGAATCCTGAAATAAGCATTACAGGTCACATCTTCGTCCTGTTCAAAAAAATAAACAAGTTAAATAGATTAGTTTTAATTAAAATCTGATCTGATCTGCTCAATGTAAGACACGCATGCAGTCAGGTACTCCACTTAGCCAAGACTTATGCACTTTGGGTCTGGGGTTGTGTGTCAATGTCCCTCAGTCAAAGTCAGATAGGCAGGTATGATGTCTGTGGTCCGCTCTTCACCCTGGTCCCATCCATTGTCCTGTCTGGCTGTGAGAGCTGTTCAGCTGCTGTGTAGTTGATTGAGTCTATGATTGTATGTCGTCGTTTGTCTACAGGTATTGCCTCTGACTTGCCGACAGGCCTGCCCTGTTCTTGTTCTTATCAGTTTTGTAAGCTCGCTCAGTGTCGGTCACATTGGATTTCCGTTCCGTGTGCGTGTTTTCCCCTGAGGTTTTTAGAGAGAACGTAAAGATTTTTAGTCGCATATTCAGTCAAATTTGAATTCTTTCAGTGCTCTGTCGTTTCTACACTGATCTCCTGGGCAAAGAAAAATTCAGCGTGTGATCCTAAGCTTATTTTATTCATACAGGGTTTTAAATGTACCAGCTCACAGTGAGCAGTTTTGCATGTACAAACATTGTTTGAATATTTTTAGTTGTACCAAAGAATTTTCTATTATATGTGGACCAGTGCTTTCTAATTTTTGCAGAATTGTCAATAAAATCCATAAAAGCAGGGTGACCACCTGGCAAAAATCTGATGCGGGACATTAGATGTGATTTTACGGGACAATGTGGGACACGTTTACTACTGTTATACTTTGTAAATACTGATTTACATCTGTTGTCATATGTGCTTATTTATGTTTCTGAGCGTGCACATGTAAGCAAAAGAAACTGTGTCCATTTTGTGTAAGAGTGAAGAGAATCCACCTGCGAGAGAAGAGATTTGTGCTTACGCATTTTGATGCGCCCTTTGTATTAAAATAATGCATGCTGGACATTTGCCATTAAAATAACACCATAGAAACCACCTCAAACTATTAAAATAAGAAGAAAGTTGTGTCTGAAAGCTGCATCGATTTTTTTTAAATTGGTTAAAATGACTGGAGAATATCATGTTTTTCCATGTGTGCCTGACCATTTCCATTGGTGGTGGTAGATCACATGATGAGGTCCTCATATCCTTTGCGCTAAAAAAAGAATAAATAAAAAGCTTCCTTAAAAAGGCAAATGAACGTCTGTATGTTTTCTTAATATGACAAATAAAAACCAACAGACTGATGCGGGACATTTATTTTTATATGCGACGCGCGGGACAATGGGTGAAAATGCTATGCGGTACAGCGCGAAGTGGGACGGATGGTCACCCTATATAAAAGACATTTGAAAATTAATGAAAAAACGAGTAAATGACTACATAATGTTGGTTAGAGCTTTTGAAGCTTTGCTTATTTTGATACTATTTTTATATCTAATATTTATATAATATATTTAATATTATTAATAATATATATATATATTTTTTTTTCGTTTTTTTTATCCTCCTGTAAACCAGTGTCCTCTAATTTCTGCACCACTGGCAGCACCAAATAAATATTTAATTTTAAATAGTTTCTAACCCTTTAACTGTCACTGTTCCCTCTGTGGGACGCCTAAGTTTACTTCACTATTTTACAAATAAATCCTAATCTAATCATGACAAACTATATATGGTTGGGAAGGTCTAAGACTCCTAAATAAATATTTACCACTCTTTTGTGTTACAAGTTATGTAGGAAAAGTAATAGATTAATTTATGACAAGAGTGCACGTCAAAAATCTACATCGTAACAGGAGTTCTGACCTTTGTCACAAAAAGACTTTCTTCATTGTCTTTTTCCCTTTCACGCAGTATAACTTTAAGAAATTATATATCAGCTGAAAACTTAAAATCTCAAAATTCATCCTTTGAAAACCATTTTAAAATCAGACATTGCATTACCATGGAAATTGTACATCAAAATCATATTCCAAAATGTTTTCATTCATGAATAACAAAAATGTAACTTTGGATATGCATTTTTATGTCTATATTTGAGGTAGGGACTGACAGTTAAAGGGCTAAATAAGTTTTTTCCAATACTACCACCAAATGTATTACCATTTGATTAATTCTTATCTCTTTTTCTTCTCCAATCACAGGTGTCCCCCAGGTCACATGGTCAAGGCGAATTCCACTGGCAAATTCTGCGTATACACACTCTGTGCCAGTCGCCCTTGTCACAGGGGCACTTGTGTTGCACAATCTCCTTCCAAATTCACATGCCACTGTCCAGAGGGCTACCGTGGCCGGCACTGTGAGGTCACACTGGCCATCTACAGAGATGATGTGGGGCTCAGTTTCAGCTCCCTCTTCGCCATATGCATCTGCTTTATGGCTCTACTAGGTATGTATCTTCAGTCAAGTGCTTTTTAACAAAACAGGTTGTGTCAAAGCAGCTTTACAGTATTAAATAGGACAGTAGTGTGTCAGTAATGCAAAAATCAGCATGTGCTCTTAAATGAAAATTCTGTTTAATTTGCTTACCTTCGTAATTTTGACTTTACTTCAAATTAACCTTCTGTTTTTGACCGTTTTTGTCTTGTCTTGTGGTACTTTCACCTACATTACTTTATTTGTCTATATCTTCCTAGATCTTCCTCCTGTGCTGAACCTCATGTATTTTTAAAACCTATTTTGATGGTTGGCACTTCAATATTCTTTCCCTGTTATTATTGATATGCATTTATTCATATGACTTTTCTCATGCAGTAGCTATTAGAGGTTGGTGTATGTATATATTTCTTACATATGCCAAGGTTTCTATCAGTCTTGTTCCCATGCGTTGCATTTTACTAGCATTGTCTGACAGCGGTAAAGAACACGGTCTACATAATCAATGATCATGACTGCCGAAACTCGTATTAACTCCCGTCATTCTGACGTCCTCATCTGCCTGCATGGCTGCGCTCGGCGAGGCCAAAGGGAACCAAACAATCTTTTTCCTCCTCTCACACTTTCGTTCTATTATAGATTTGACATGACCTTATTCATTCTCAGCTCCAGTTGCTTTTTAAAGTGTTAATTACTTGATTTGTAGGCACACATTGTGCTGTTTACCCAAGCTGGGCTGGAAATTGAGATCAATGCACCAGGGTTTTGGGCAGAATTTCAATGGTCCCAACCGTCCTCGACTGAATTTAAGTAGCCCGTAAGGTTTTCATGCCCCCACCACCCCCTCCTCAGTTTTTTTCTTCTTATTTGTTTTTCTGCATTCCATCCTGTCGGTTTGGAACGATTCCAAATGGAGACGAGCGGCGAGTCAGAGAAATATGGTTCAGGCTCTCTCTGCCATATGAAAGGCTTCAGCACAGCGTTTTTTTCTTCCTGTAAGGCGGTTAATAGGTTTAGCACACCGTGCTAACACTACGCCTCCACCTAACCAGTCAGGCCTCACTCTTCCCCACTGAAAAACAGCACCCTGCTGACTAACATATCACTACAGAAACAGCGTAGAAGGAAAAGGTCCATCCGTTAAACTCCAGGAGCAGATGATAGGGAAATGTGGTGTAATGGCTCTGAACAGGAGGAGAAGGATTTGAATTGTTCTTGTGGTTGCTAGTTTTGAGGGTTTTACTTCACTATTGTGGCATCTGAGGGTGCGTTTATGCAATGTACTAAAAACAACTAAAAAGCCTGTATTATGCATGCCAGGCCAGTAGTTGATTATATCACTTTGTAAAGAAACACTACACAAACACACACACACACTAATACGCTTTTGCTTGATGTCACTGCTTTACACAAATACACAAATAAATGATGCAATCGTTTTCAAAAACTTACTTTGAAACCTGCCTTCAAAACTTTTCAGGCCTCCAAAACATCGTTGTTGTGTAAATGAATAGCCAAAACACAAAAAGCTTTCTGTTTTGTTTGTAAATAGCCCCAAGAGATTATGTGACTCTGTATGCAATTACCTCAAAAGACTAAAAACAGTCCTTCGCCCCAGTATGTATTTTAAACTTGTAGTGTGAACTTTAGAGGTCATGGTGTCACCTTTTGCACCAACCAACCAACCAACAATTAAATAAATAAATAAATCTTATTTTAATGGACAATACAATAATTACTTTAGCTGATTTTACTGACTAATTCTAATTACTGTAACAATAACAATATTAATAATAATGTAAAAAAAACTTATATTAAATTGTCATTGTAGCATTTGTTGTACCTTGTTGTTTTAATGAATGCAGATTAATTGGTTCTAATTAAAAAAAGGATTAAAAAAAACATTTAAATTATATATACAATATATATATAAACTAGAGCTCTGTACCTGTTAATTTACAAATCACAAGAGAATTTTCCATTGGGTACTGACTCTGTAATGATCATAATTCAGTGCAACATGCTGTCCAAAAAACCCACTGTGGAGTGGCCTCACTTGTCCTCTATTACACCTGGATTGTCAAGTACCTTTCTACAGCAAAGCTGATATGCAGATTTGACATTCAGACAGTGTGGATGCTCACCTGTGGGAATAACCACCCATCATAACTTCAAAAGATGGACTTGAATGATTATGGTTTATAGTGCTCTTTGACAATCTCTCTCTCTCTCTCTGTGACTCTCATGGGATCCTTTTTTAATGTCTGTGTGAAAAGTTTCTTTCAGTTAAGAGACTCTCAGTAAAGTGTCAGTACCCCTATCTTCATTTTCCATGCATTTTGGTGATATCTGCTCTGAAATGGAAAAATATGCCGTATAAGATTTTTTTATACCTACATTTAGATCTCAGGACTTTTGTATTTTTCTCAGTCATCTAAACCAAGTTATTTTCCACGTCTTTGTTTTGCCAATCATTAACCATTGCCAGTAATTGCCATTTACTGACACAATTTGTTCTGAAACTGCCATAATATTTCTATACTTTACATTAGGGCTGGGTGGTATGGCCAAAAATTTATCACATTTTTTTTCATATCAGTCGATATCGATAATTATCACGATAATGTCCAATTATTATTTCTTTCAAGTTTAAAAGCAGATTTTTGCTACAATGTGAAAGATGTAAAAACCCGACGGTTAAATGTGGCTTTAAAATGCTCTTTATGGTCAGAACATGATGAATATTTCATGTTTTTTTTTAATTCTTCACAGTTTTTCCTTATTTTTTTTTCCATTAAGATATTTATTTTTTCTTAGTTCGGCATGTTTTAATGAGTAATATTGTTTCAAATCAAGAACTCATTAGCGAATGAACTCATCTGCTCTAGTAAGTTCTTTGTAGTAAGTTTGCCGTGGCCGTGCCACCGTTTGAACTTTGATCCATTGTTTTCACATTAACTTTATAAACACTGGGACTACATCACGCGTGGTCTTTCTAACATGTAATGCGTAAAGTCGAGCTAGTGCAAGATGAGCATTTGTGGTTAAAAAGTATATACATTTTTATTTCATTTACTTTTTTAAAAGAGCTGTCGTTTTGCTAGAAGACCCTTATTCCTCGCCTGGGATCGTTGAGAGCCCTTTAAAGCTGCACTGAAACAATTTGGACCTTCAACCTGTTGATCCCCATTGAAGTCCACTATATGGAGAAAAATCCTTGAATGTTTTCCTCAAAAATCTTAATTTCTTTTCGACTGAAGAAAGAAAGACATGAACATCTTAGATGACATGGGTGTGAGTAGATTATCAGGAATTTTTTATTCTGAAAGTGAGCTAATACTTTAAGGTGTGAATAGTAATAATGTTTTAATAGCATGAGATTTCTTTGAAATGTTTCATTTTGTCAGTTTTGAAAGAATGATTTTTTGAGAAAATGGGTGCAGACAGTGTGCTGAAGTAATATAACACATACACATCACAGATATACAGATCTGACAGGATACAGTATGTACTTTATGCAAGACTCGTTTAGTAAATCATCTGAAAGCTATACAGATGTACTGTCAGATTATAAAGGGATAATTGCAGTATTTTTTTCCGAAGTAAATGAGAATGATATCTCATTAGTTTTTTAACCACAGTTTGAAGAAAAGGAATAATGCAACCCATTTGTTTAATTAGCCACCTGATGAATACAACTGTCATGTTTTAATGTAAGAAAAGTGTCATGTCTTAAAATACTGAGTGCAATTTATTAACCTGAATTACCTCAGCGCCATCAAATTACTCAAAGTAAATTGATTGCTCTGACCTAGCATTTCTCTTTTTCTTTTTATTTTGTATTTAAAATTACAGTCCAGTGTTAAAATTGAACTGAAAACATAGGCCCTTTTGAGTTGCTGTGTTGTTCAGAGATTTGTGGTCTTCCGAGTTAAATTAAACAAACTGCAGTTTACAAAGATGAACCGTTTAAAATGCAGCTCAGCATTGTTTTTCCAAACCTAGAGAGAATGAACAAAACATTTATCTATCAAAATTTTTTATCAGCTTCTTTTGTTTTCATGTTGAGTAAATGATACTAATTTTCTCTCTGCTAACAGTCCCACAAAGAGTTCTACATGTTCATTAAGATATTTACTCTTTCTTTTTTTGTGGGGACGGTTGGCTTGTCGGTATGTACCTGTAGTTGACTTAAGGTTTTTCTGTCGTTGTGAGGACAGCTGGTCCATAATGTAGGCAAACCGAGACCCACACACACAGAGTCAAGTCAGTGCAAACATGCTGGATTTTTTATTTGATCTTCTGTTGAGGCTTCAGGGCATTTAAGGCCATGTAGTGGTGAGCTGCAAAACTGAGTGCAGTGTGAGTGTGGACGAGAGAGGGAAATGGAAAAGTATGTGATAGCATGTAACCTTTATAATTATTATCTTTCTCTGGTGTATGTGTGTAGATTAGTTCATTTGATGATAGCAGTAAATGTCAGTGTCATTCTAATACTGATTTGAAGCATTTGAAAGTGGAAAGTGTCTGCTTCTTTCCAGAGACATCAAACGTGAGTGGTCGTTGCCGTCACCCGGCATGGTTTTGAATACTGTTTTTCGTATTTGGATTGTATTTACAATTGCATTCTAATTGGATATTGTTAATTAAATGAGACTAAGTCACTTTAAAACGTTATGCGTCACACAACGACTTTTCTCTATTTTTACTGACTTATAAAAATAGAGCACGATGGGACATTAACAACCCACTTTATCAAAGTGGCGGATAATTATTATATGTAGCACAATCTTTGTATCACAAATTACTTATATGCAGATTATCTAATGTGGTTAGAATTTGTAATCGGATCACGTAAGAAAAATAGCTGCAAAGTGTAAGCTTTAGAGCGAGAAAAGAAACATAAGGAAAGGGAAGTAAAGAGCAACCAGATGTATTTACACTTGGGTAAGACTCTTGAAATTCGAGTGATTGGATTGCTCATCTTGGATGACATTTACACATGGTCTTTTCATGACTGGATAGTTATCTGATTAGTTAATAACTCCCAAATTGTGGTAAAATTGTCACTGAAAGTAGTGAAAAAAGGTTAAAATATAGAGAACAAAGCAAAACCTTGTCTATAAAGCACTGTGTAACTCATTTTTAGTAGCCACTGTTTTTATCTTTTCCTCTCTACGTTCTGCCTTTACTGTTTTCTCATCCTTTGTGGCATTTTTTTCTTTTTTCTATATGGTAGAAGGAATTCAGGGCTTCTTTCGGAAAGTGTCAATGCTATTAAATTAATAATCACATATAATAAAACTGTTTCATTTAATAAAACCGAATGCTTTGCCCAGGCGTTGATTTATTGTGTTTTCCTTGAGAAACACAATAAATTTAACGACCATGAGAAATCATTATTAACTTGCTCTGTTCCAGCGTTTATCAGAAACCTTGATAGATATTTAAACAGCTCTATTCACTCTTTGCTATATGTCAGGCGCTCCAAGAGAAAAACATTTCTCCATTGGTGAAAGGTTTGTAATCTTTAGAGTTTGTTTAATTCACAGCAGAAACTGAAGAGAGACGTCTGAATGTCTTTTTATATTGCAGTGTTTATCATCTCTGCTGTAGAGATTAGGATGCTAGGCTGGTCTTGGGCGTCCTGAGAGGGGTCTGAAGGGTCAGATTGGAGGGTCATGTGATCGATGAAGCAGGCAGCGAGGAGACAGAAGGCTTGTCTGGAATCAGATGAAGGAGCTTCTCACTCAATATCAGCCACACAAGATGCATTGAAAAATCACTGTGAAAAGTTGCACTGTTGGAGAGACGGAAATAGAATGTGAGGCAGCACGGCAACTTTTAGGTCATTTTTAAGGCGTATTAATGGAGACGACCACTTTTGAGACAGAAATGGCAATTAAATGAGTCACATTTGGCAATGAATAAGGGATAAAATTATATAAATTTCAGCCTTTTTGTCTCATACAATGCCTGGACAGTCTGACAGTTTAATAATGGTCTTGCAAGACTCTTAAATTTGAAAGTGTGAAACATTTTTCAGTGTAGCTTTTTTCACGTTTTTACACACGTTCCGTATATCACACATATGCCACAGTTGTCTAAAGCCATTTTTTCCGCAAATGATCTCAGTTGGATAGACACACTCCGTATGGCTTTCTGCACATCTTGTCATCGTCTTCTACAAAGCTTGACAAAACTACGCAACAACACATGCCATATGTCAGAACAGAAACGGTCTTCCTTCACCAAGACTTGTTTTTCTGTTTGCAAACGAGACGTTTACTGCTTTGAGAAAGGGTCCATTTGATTACGAAGACTCACCGACCTCACAATTGAAATGTTGAACTCAGTTCATTGCACTGATTGAGGGACAAAACCGAACTAAAACCGTCTTTTCGCTCCAAGCGGCTGCCTTTCTTTGGTGGTGACACGGCGTGACGAATCTTTAAAAAGAGCAGATATTTGATGTGCAGTTGTGTGTGGCGCGGTTACCAACGAGAATTGAGATTGCGGGGTGTCAGAGTGCGATTTTCAGTCTGTTAAGATGTATCGGTGTGGAATTGTGCTGCGAGGCTTTCAGTTAAGTGCACAAATCCTTTAGATTAATCCAAAAGCAGTTATCAAGCTCTGACACGGCCATTATGAGACCTTCTCGCAGACATAGTGCTTTTCTCTGCCTCTTTATGGTCCCTTCACCACGTATCAGGTTCTCGCGGCTTTGCGACGTACAAATCTAAAACTGGAATTATTTACGGGGTCGACCTTAAAACATGTTGTGAAAGATGCATATTATCCCCGCTGAGGTAATGAAGTGGAAGCAATAGAAGGAAGGGACAGAGAAAATCTCAAAAGATCTGAAGATTGAAAGTGAGAGAGATGAAACGCACAAAAGGCGAGCACACAAAAGACGAAGGTAAATGGAGAAGATATTTGAATCGAAAAGAGAGGGAGAGAGAGAATAGAGTGTTGGCAGATTGAAGTGTACTGGGCATTCGATAGCAAGATAATATACTCTAAAGGTCAGAGTGGTGCCAAGCAGGATTGATTCAGCGAGCTATACTTGACACGAGCCTCTGCGCTTGCTGAAATAATGTGTCTGTGGCAAATCAAGGCCATGTCTACAAAGTCATCACACTGACTTCAAGCCACCTTAGTGCCAGGGAAGCACGACCTGAGGGACGCTCCAGGCGATGTGCTTTCACAGGCTGGCTCGCCTAAAAATAGTTCACCCTGATCTGGGAATGGGGTCAGTGTTTCCTGTGAATTGTAATAGGTGTAAAAGTGATCCTTGATCAGAACTCGAGGTAATTCTCAACCACTTTCTGTGCCTCCGCAGTGCTGCTGTTGGGGATTTTCCTGTACACGCGCTGGCGGAGCTATAAGGGGCTGAAGGAGGGCGTATATCATGTGTCTGCGCACCATGACGGATGGGAGGACATCCGAGAGAACGTGCTCAACTACGACGAGGAGGGCGGCGGGGAGGAGGATCAGGTGAGTGCGTGACTTCTGTTTCGAAATTGATTTCAGATCACAGGTCAGAGAATCCGTCGCGGGAGGACAACCGAGCGCTCAAAGTTACTATGACAACTCGTACAGGTTGTCATGACGCCCCGTCGCAGCAAGGCACCCTTGTCAGTTTGTCTCTATGACAACCTCTAACATTTAAAAAATGCGCTCTGATGCTGATGACAAGTGGCTCCGCTGAGCGCCGAGAGCAAGTGCGACAACTTATTTTGCTCGAAATGCGGCTTCCAGAAACCCGCCGAACAAGAGGTCTGGGGTGTTTGATGCAACCGCCGGCTCCTCTGATCTATCTGAAGTACGTGGGTGTAGATATGTTGCAGGATCTTTTATTCTGTGTAAAATCCTGTTACATGATTATCGGATGCATAGTGGTGCTCTGATCCTCTCCATCTGATGAGGCTTCACACATCTCCCTCATCATGTAATCAATTACGCCCACACCCGTGTCACCCACACCTCCCCTCTCTGTCTCTCTTCCTCCTCCTCCTCCTCCTCGTCTATTTTTTTCTCAAGGGGCATTATATGGTTTTCTTCCTCCCCCGAGAGGAATCATCCTCGGTGGAATGGGATTAATGTTGACGCTCAATGGGAGAAGGGGACCGGTGTCTTGTTTTGTTGTGCTGACTGAGTGTGTAATGCCGGGCTGCGTCTGTCAGGATTCTTCCTCTCAGGTGCAGGAAGACGCGCACAAAGGTGTTAATCAGAATGCGGCGTTAGCAGCTTGAATCCGGATTAATGCCATTAACAGTTTGGGGGATAATAAATTACATGATGAAGAAGTACAGACAAGCGGCTTATTTTTGTCAGTGAGCTCGGTCTTATTAGTCGTAGCAGTTTCTGTGACAGACGTTGTTGTTATTACACCAGTTCCTAAACGCAATGGCACGTTATGTAACGCTAATGATCTTGTTATTTGTCAGCGACTTACGCATTTAATTTCCCCCTCTCTCGCTCTCCTTCAGAACGCCTATGACATGGCAGAGCTCCAGAAGTCGCTGCAGCCCAGCCCGGCCCAGTCGGTGCAGTACAGCCGGTCGCGAGCCATCCACCACCACCCTCCCTCCCAGCAGCAACAGCAACACTTTTGCCAGCCCGACCCCCCCTCCAGAGCGGGCACGGCCACTACCACCACCTCCTCCATCTCCTCGGGAACAGCCACCATTCGCAGGGACGTACCCCCCTGCCGCTCTCCGGCTCAAGGCCAGACTGCAAATCCCAGCCGAGCGGCCCAGCTGGCCCGCAAGAGCTTGTCGTTCTCCAGCCAAGACCTGGCCCGCTACCTGTGTGAAATTATCCGTGACGCCGACCAGCACCCGGAGACGGCGCCCTTCGACTCTCTGCAGGTCTTCTCCACCGAGGGGGGCGGCTCGCTGGCCGGGTCACTGAGTTCCTTCAGCTCCGCTGGGCTGGAAGAGGGAACGGCGCCGGGTCACGAGTGCTTGAAAGAGTGGGGGCCACGCTTCGAGAAGCTGAAAGCCCTCTACGAGCGGGCCGAGGGCAGCGACCTCTAAGGAACTGCCGGGAAGAATTCCTGCAGCGCGAGGAGAGGAGGGAGACCACTAAGGACTTGTCTAAAAACCAGAGGGATTTTTCTTATGCCGAAAATTCCTACGCTTTGGCTTTCTCTGGATGTACTACTTCATGCGAGACACTCCCTCCGCATACGGAGGCGGGTTACATTTGGGACTCTCAGTGAGCAGCAAATGGGAAGTGCTAATCCAGAACACAGCAAGTTGTGGTCACGGCAATTTTTTTTAAACCCAGAACGGGCATCTTTATTCAAATGACTTGCGGATGACAATGATTTTAGTGGAACCATTTGTTGTCTTTGTGACCGGCACTGACGGAGCGTTTTGGACGTATTCTATATGTCTGTATGGTCTATATGTTCTTAAATAAAAGAAAGACGGAGAGAAAAATAAACTGCCAGGCTCGGATGCGTCTAGGAAGGGGTTTATCCTCTTCCTTCACGGGCTGCTTTCTGAAATCAGTTCGCCGCTTGTTCTGTCAGGGTGGCCACTTGTGTTCATCAATCATAACTTCATACTCGGATACTGTTGTTTTTTTTCTATTCGCTCAGCCCTCCGCTTAGATTCTATTCACTCGGATGCGAGGACGAAAGAGGCAGTCTGCGGGAAAAAAAGACCAATAAAAACTGAAGATGTGTAAAAAACATTGAGGAAAATGAAACAGAAAGCAGCCTTATTGTTTGGCATTTTAGGAGACATTCCTTGGGAATACAAATCGTGTCCTCTCTTTCTAGCCAAAAAGGAGCGAAGGAACGGCTGGAATATAAATGTGGCTGAGGGACAAGGCTGAGTGGCTGGCATGAGATGGAAGTTTTCTGTAGCTGAAAACTATCGAAAAACTCTTGGCTCTCACGCTTTACTGAGCGGTAGCAATCGGAGTCTGCCAAACTAAAGGATAGCCATTAAGACAAATGAGCGAATGTGTGTGTTGTTTCATGCCATCGACTCGAACGTGATATCGAGCTCTGCTGGAGGAGCTTTCAAAGCACTGGAATGAGCTTACCGTCCAGTTTGCTTCCTCCCGAAAGTATCGTATTATTAACCAAACCAGCTTACCCGACCGAACCGTCATTCCCTGTTCTACTATAAATAACTCCTTGTATCCCATCACATTATTCGGCACCGCAGTGAAAGTAATGGGCCTCGGCACCAGGTGCATTCGGGGAGTGGCAGGCCAGCGGTTTTAGACCCCGAGCACCTCCCATGTAACATGTTTAATGGGCTTGTGAACGCATGTGGCGAGGCTGCATGGGGTGAAGGAAAAGCAAGGCAAGCTCGTGTGTGCAAATGGAATAACTAAACGTCCCCCCCGTGAGGCCTCAAATGCCAACCTTGTATTTTATGCATTTTAAGGCAATGTTTTTTGCCCTCCTTTTATCATTTCAGTTATTTATTTATTTATTTATTTTTCTGGAGAATGCCGTATGTGGAGCATGACAGGCTGGCTGAGGAGAGTGCAGCGAGTAGGAGTGTGTTAAAAGACATCAGAGTGCTAATCCTAATGTGAACTGATCGCTCACTGTCATGCTGTGAACCAAAGGATCATGGGAGTTGGAAAACTCGATGGAGAAGTCGTCACTCTTATTACGGATCTCAAAAGTGCCAATATTTCCAAAGGCAGCAACAAGAGTATAAAAAAGGTTTTCAAGCTGAAGCTAAGAAATCTAGCTGGAAGTGCAATGCTTGCTATTTCATAGAGTTAAAAAGAGGCCAATGGGATTGGCGCATAGAGTCATCTTTGTAAGGGGATTGGGGAGAGTATTCATGAATGAAGCTTGATGGGCTCTGTCTTTAAATCACAGAATTCCTTATCTTACGAAACCAATTCCTCTTCAATTTTGAACCAAGGCCACCTGTTTATTTGTGTGGTGAATATATACAGTACTCTATTTTGTGAAACAATGTTTTTACCTCATTTGTGCATATCAAAAGAGAAGTAATTGCTTTTTAAAAATATATAAAGGGATCTAATTCTGTTTAAAGCTTGTTTTTTTCATGTATTATTTAATCTTTCTTTAAGTTGGTAAAAGTATCTTGACATTTTGTATTTGCATCCTTTAAATTGCTTTTTTCTTTCTCAATAAATGGAGTTCTTCTGTTACAGCTTCAATTTTATGTTAAATACTGCTATATTCAAACGAAACAGCAGAGTTTTAAGTCTCTTGATGAATAAGTGGCCTATTTTATGTGGAAACGGAGCTGTAATTAGTTTGGGATAATGCTGAACATGAAATGAGAGCGGCCTAAAATCTCTGACCTGTATTTATCAAAATGCCTTTGTGATTTGACTTCAAATGACAAAAATCCTTTTGTAGTAACAGATCTGCAGCATCCACCATACAAATCTGCTTTAATACAAAAATGGAAATGTACACTGAACATCCAAAGACAAATCAACACTTCTGACACAAATGAACACAATCCATCTGCGCGAAATACCACAGTAACAAACTAGTGCAATGAACTGTACCGAAGAACGTTTATAGTTAAACAATGTCAGCGTATGAAATCAAAGCACACACCTCCATAAAGATCATCTCCTGAGGAACAGTGTGTTGTGACAGATGTTGTGTGAAGCGAAGGTTTACGTGCCAACCGTCTCGACAGGTAAGGTAACAATAGTGGTTTCACCATATTATAATACAATCACAGAATGTCACAGAGGAGCCCTCGTGCTACAAACCGAATTTGCAGAAAAAGAAATCCCATGTTTATTTTCAAACACTTTAAAGTTATTCAAAACGGTTTTGAACCTACAAAGCTATTCATCTAACATCCCGGGTAAAGAGAAAACAGCAGCAAAAATCGAAGGTAGGTAAATTTTGGTAGCACTTGAGGCCATGTATTTGAAGGTCTTTGAATGCATGAATCATTAGCGCAGCAGAGCTTATCCAAAAATGGAAAGGCACTTTCATACACTAAAGGCTCTTCATTTAGAGCGCAAGATGGAAAAAATAGTGTTGTAACACTGACCATTCGATATTTTTAAAAAGACTATGAATATTTCAACCAAACTACGTCACAATGAAGGACTAAGGAATGTAATGGGACATGTAAGAATACTTAAGCTGCTATTCATCCTAAAACATACTAAATTTAATTACCCTTTTTAAAATCTCTACACCGTCACATCTCCTTAGCCTTCTATAGTGCCAAAGTGACAACTTCCTACTTACACGACTAAAGCACAAAACATACAGTAGAATCCGAAAGTTTGAAATCACATTGAAAATATGAGAAAACTTGTAATTCACCAATTCTAGGTCAAAGTAAATGTGACATTTATTCTTAATATTTATTCTTACAATGAGTATTTATGGCACTTTCTCTATGCCCATGAGTTAGGCTGGTTCTTGAGATTCATTTTATTTTTTAAACAGCCAGACAGCAGGACATGGCCCAACTTGACACCGGCCAACAGTTTGGCAGATATAAAGACAACACTGCCACAGCCACTAATTACCCCAAACAGCTCTTGTGAATTTCAATTACAAAGCATTCTTATTCATTGCCGTTTCCTATTGTTGGAAGTGTGACAGGAATGAGGCTGTGAAAGCAGTTGTTACGTCTTCAATCTCCCAATTCCTTTAAGTAGCAAATGTGTGTGAAAGCATAAACGTGTGTTTGGGAAGGGCACGTGTCAAAAGAGATGCGACGTTCAGCGAGAGAGAAAGCGAACGAGGGGGTGCGACAGACTGTGAGAAAAAGAGATTTTCCTCCTCGCTCCACGTTAAACTTGAGCTCCTGTTGCGGCAGACCGGCTCAGAACAGATTTACACACACAAACACGGACCAAATCATCTAGTGCGTGCTGGCTCAATCAGGCATCTCTCCAATCTCTCTCATGCACACAGTCGCTCGCACACACGCACACACCTGCTACTATCACACACTCATTGAACATTCCAGATGGGGCGTTCATCCATCCAGTGAAGGTGGGCGACTGCTGTTGAGGAATGAGCGCTACGGAGCGTTCTCAGCTTTGTTTTTCTTCTTGATTTTCTTGAGTTTGTACACGTGAAACGTTTTGTTTTTGAACACTCGGGTGAAGAGGGTTGAATACGGAGGCATGTCGGTTTTAATGGCCTCACAAAACCGTGGGTGAGATGCCGGAATGAGGTCCGGCTCGTTTTCACCTGGGCCGTCCATGATCTGTAATAAAAACAAACACAAATCATTTTAAAGGTGATATGTCATGAAAATCTGACTTTTTCTGTGTTTAAGTGCATCTACCAAGCCAGAAAATATGAAAAAGGACAACCCAGTAACTTTTTTTGGTAAGCCTTTCTCTGCAAGCATGTGAAAAAGCTCAGATCCCGCTCTTCCCGTGACTTAGGAAGGGGATCTTATTATAATATTACTGCACTTTAATCTGCACGTTTCCACCCATGGCACCGTCATTTTGTTTTCGCAAGCGACAACGGTGTACCAGTTCACCATGGCAAAAGTTCAAGCAAAGCTTGCTAACTGTTCTGTCATTGGCTGCACAGACGAGCACAGAACACTATTTAGAGTCCCAGCCTCAGAGGAGACAAGAGAGCAGTGGATTTATTGATTTATTTACTGTATATTACGCTGCTGTTTCACAGATCTAATATAAACATTGTTTCTTTCCCAGCTGTTTACCTTCACAGACCTGTTTACCTGTTTTTGTAACTCCTGTGTGTTTTTAACATAAACTTGTGTGTATTTGACAGTTTAAGCGCAATGAGACATGAAAGAGAACTTAGTTTAACACTCACATGCCATGTGATAGACACTTTCTGAGTGTGTGCTTCAGATGTGTGTGCTCAGAAAACCCTATATCAGAAGTTTAAACTGATATCGTTTAAAATGCATTATTTCACAGACATGATAATCAAACCCAGTAGGGCTGCCCTCGACTAAAGACTTTTCTGGTCGACTAGTAATCGTTCATTCTAAGCGTTAGTCTACTATTAGTCACGTTTATTATAAAACCATGTAAATCATGTAAAACGTACATGGTCTAATAAGCGCTCAAAAAAAAATAAAAAACTGCCACAGCGCACTGGCAGATATAATTATGAATGTGTCAGGAAAAAACAGCAAGGACTTTCAGAGTTTCACGCTCAAGTTCACAGAGACCGAAACGGCAGAAAATGCATCCTGTTTGCTTTAATTATTTCACAAAAGCACAATGTTTTGTTGTTATTCTGAGTGCACACAAATAAATATAAAGATGTATTAGTTTTTTCTGTATGACCAAAAATGACGGAGTATTTTAAGAGCAAATGACCACACCGGCACCTCCGTCAGTCATGCAGTGAGCGCGCACTATTCAGCTTCCACAATGCACCCAGACACTTGAATAGCACACAATTTTCTAGGTTAATATTAGATTGAGTGGCCATGTAAAGATGCTACTACATAAATCTTGTAGATGAAAATCTATATTTGAGGTTGATGAATGATAGGTAAACATTTTGATGTCCTGCCTGATGTACTGTATTACCAAAGAGAACAGCCATTAACGATATGTCCGTCATGGACTGTTTGACTTTGCCACTTCCTGTGGATTTTTTTTTTTTTTTTTTATACGATTTTGTAACTAATAAAATTTTGGTCGACCAAGCCTCTTTTTGTCAACTAACGGTTAATCGACTATTAGGGAGCAGCCCTAAAAACCAGACAGATGTTTAGAGTATCTGAGCTACAAGCTACAAAGCCCTATTCTGGAAAAGGAGGCGGGAGCAGCAGCTCATTTGCATTTAAAGAAACATGCAGGAAAACAGTGTTTCTGCTTTCTGCTTATTACTTCAACATGAAGTAATAAATGATCTGTGGAGTATTTTGAGCGGAAACTTCACAGACACATTCTGAGGACACCTGAGACTTATGATATCACATACAGTAAAAAGGGGCATAATAGGTCTCCTTTAAAATGATGCTTCTTTTCCATGAGGTGAAACATACAGTGAAAAAATAGAAGGCAGATTCTCAGATGAAGAAGAGTCTCAGAAGAGTCTCTTCTTTTAAAGAGCATCCACTTCTTTATCTTTCAAATCTTAGAGAAATTGTGCCCTGAGGTTTTTTAAACATTTACTTTGAGATATATTCCCAAATTAACAGAAAGGCCTTGAAATGCTGCTGTGAGATCATTTAAACACCCAGAGATAGAAAGAACTGCCACCCATGGGAGAGATCAGAGCGGAATCTGAAAAAAAAAAAAAAAAAAATCCCACACAACACATGGCTGTTTCTGGGCCATCGGTATTGCATGTATACTGCTTCTTTGGTAATTCTGTCTGCAATTAGNGAAATGCTGCTGTGAGATCATTTAAACACCCAGAGATAGAAAGAACTGCCACCCATGGGAGAGATCAGAGCGGAATCTGAAAAAAAAAAAAAAAAAAAAAAAATCCCACACAACACATGGCTGTTTCTGGGCCATCGGTATTGCATGTATACTGCTTCTTTGGTAATTCTGTCTGCAATTAGCAAGCTTTAATTAAACCAGATAGGTTTAATCAAGGTTAAAATAACATATGCACACAGAACATGTTACAAGAGTGAACCTTATACAAACTGCTGGAGGCAGAAGAAGGGAAGGAATCGGGCTGCATCAAACAAGTAAGCGAGCGAGGCTCTTTCACTGACTGCTCGAAGTCGGATCAGAGGAGCAAGTGAGGCAAACTTCTGTGAGATCTTTCAAAGGCATGGCATTCACCTCAGACGCATGAATGACAACTGCTGACAAGCTATTTTCAGCTGGAGCTCTTTGCTGGGATGCGGGGGAGATGATTTTTTTTTTTTTTAAGATGATGTGTGCGCAGACATGAACAAAAAGCGCTGCAGCTTAGAAGTTGGAAATTTTGCTTTTGTCAGATATTATGCACAACTGTAATCAACTACAAAAGAACAATCAAGCTACCCAAGCGAAAAAAGTCACTTAAGCTAGATTGCGCACAGGGTGAAACAGTATTTAATAACTATGAGCTGTGGGGTGAGTGAGAACAAGATGATGTGACAAAATGAAAAATGTAAGCATCAACTTTACACAAAACAGTTACAGACGTTTATGTGAGAAATGAAAACACCTCCGAGAGATGACGAGATTTCCCAGATAAAAATAATCAAAGCGAGACCAGTGAGCTTAGGATCTAACCCAAATGATATTTGTTTATAGCCTTGTGTAAAGGGCAAAGCTGTTAGTTTTAGCTGCTCTGAAAAAGTCTCTGCTTCTTGTGGAGAAACTTTCATTTAACTGGAACGAGTGTGGTGTGTGTGTGGGCATGAACTGGAGATGCTATGTGTGACCTACATGTCCGTTTGCCAGGTCGAGCAGGTCCCTCAGCCTACAGCCACGGCTGTGCCTGCGCTCGTAGCAGATGCTGTCCTCCAGCACGATGTAGTCCGCTCCAACCGAACCGAGCACTTTATGAACCTCCTCGGCAGACTGACGCGCATAGATCTGATATACCTGCAGGGAACGCAAAGGGCAAAGATGGGGAAAATATATCAGGTGCTGGAACTTAGAGGTTTAAGGCTGCAGATTCATTGTTTGTAAAGTAAAAATGTACTACAAGGTGCTCCAGATTAGCAAAAAACAAATCTGAGAGTGGCTTGATTTGAGAAAGGGGTAATGATTTATAGGATCCCAACACTTCCCGACGTATTATCGAAGCCTGTAATGAGTTTGGAAATTCTAAAGAAATGATTAATGCATTAATTAAACTAAGGCATTAAATAAATTAATATATCTAAAACCGTTAGATCTTACAACATTTAGTTGACTAAAACTAGACTAAAACAAACACCTAAAATATGACTAAGTGGCATTTTAATCTAAAGACAATGACTAAAAATAAATCAAAATTTGTTGTTACTGGTTTGGGGGTCATATGCCACTGGTTTGTGTTAATTGTTGGAAGGGCCCACTTGTGGAAATATCGTAAGGCCCTTGCTTTATAGCTTTCACAGTTTATCAAAACATGTTATTAAATTTGTGCATTTAAAGAAGGGATTTAAACATTTTAATGCTAGTCATTTTAATGCCGCTGTTGTAATAGACCAAGCAGAAACACAGCAAGCAGAAAAACATGTCAGAGTAGACCGTTTCACAAACCATGATAATATATTTACAGTATTTCAATTAATGAAGCAATATGGCAGCGTAATTGAGGACTCTAAGATTAGGTTTGACATTTCCATATATCACACGAAGGGCAGAAAAGCTGCTGTAATCTCAGCGGTTGGGTTTTCGTGCCCTTTTTATTTGTAGATGTTGACAGACTATCACAACTGATACTCGTTTTCTCATAAGTCACAGATGCATACCATACAGAGAAGAGAACAGAATGTTCTGATGAAATCCATGGCAACCGACCAAACAACATTACTGTTATAAGAATCGCCAACCCAATAAGCCTTACACTAATACTGAAAAAATGAATTACGGATTCATAATTTATCTGCTGATGACGTATAGGCATTTATGGATAATTTTCCATGACAAAATGTAAATAAATACTTTTACATACAAATATTATTTTATATGAATGTAAAAATACATTGCATTTATGTTGCATTTTCTCAAATGAGGCAATAAGGGAAAGAGCGCCTCATCACCTCAGTCTGATGAGAAAATAATCACCGCTGCAAATATCAAATGTTATGCAATATGAATTACAATAATGTTCAAAGCAATATGCACTTTGCCTCCTTGTGCTCATTCTTTCTGGAGAGCTGCCACCATGCTGTGATTGGCTGATCACACTGTCATTCTGGCAATGCGCTAATGCCCACCTCTCATGCTCGCATCAGATCTGCAAATCAGCACGAATGGGTAAAATTGGTGGAAATGAATGGACTAATTACAAAGTAAATATCTCACTGACTCGGATATTAGCACTTTGGGCTTACATGAATTGAAAAGACTGAAACATGATCATTATGGAGCCACTTATTAACTAGCATTCAGCTTCGTTAAATTAGAGCAGCATGCTACTCTCAAACAGCTTAATTTAAAACGTAATAGTAAGAAATAAAAATAAACACAATTATGCTTGTTATTGTGGTATTGTTGTTATTAGGGTTGTACAGTGAAGCCAAATATTTCTGCATCTGGATGTGTTGCAACAAACTTATTTGTATGTATATTCAGGTAAAACCATTGTAATTTGCCACTGCATTGTAATTTTAGTTGTTTATCTAAAATATTGTGCTTTCAGCCCTGTTATGCAACAAGAACAAGGAGTAACCATTTTCTTAACCATTTCGTAACCATTATCTTGTTATATTTGAAGCAATGTGAAAAAAGTTTGATTTCACTTGATTTGAAAAATTATGTTAATATAAACATATAAAAGTATTTTACAGTTGAGGTCAAAAGTTTGCATCCCCATTTCAGAATAATTAAAAATGTTAATTTACCAAAACCAGAAGGATCATACAAAATATAGTCCACAAAAGAAAATAATAATTGAATTTTTTTTTTTTTTAAATGACCCGGTTCAAAAGTTTACATCCCCTTGATTCTTAATACCGTGTTCTTACCAGAATTATCCACAGATGTGTTTTTTTTTGTTTAGTGATAGTTGTTCATAAATCCTTTGTTTGTCCTGAACAGTTAAACTGCCTGCTGTTCTTCAGAAAAATTCTTCAGGCCTCACAAATCAGGCTCTTAGTGCCTCAGTTGTCATCAGTGTGAAAATATGGATCTCAAAATCATACAGTCATTGTTAGAAAGGGTTCAGATACACAAAAATGCTGGAAACTCTTAATGCATTGTTTCCCTTTGGAGCATCAGTGAGAGTTTGAACCTTCTGTAATATTTGTCATTAGGGGTGTGCGATATATATATCGACTGTGATAATATCGTTGTTTTAACGATGTTCAATTTGACATTATGGAGTATTTTGCAAAAACATTTCAAATCACCTACAGTGCAGCACACACATTACGTGAAGTCTAGACTAGTGCGCATTAGTGCGTTCTTTCACTGTATGATTCAGTCTATTAAAATACATTTAGATTTAGATTTAAAATACATTTAGATAAATTAAAATACATGATCACAAATTCAAGATATGGGGACATAAAATGTATAGATTTATTCCACTTCATATAGTTAATCAATATCACTCGAAGAGTGCCGTTTTCTTCTCCAAAAAATAGCATGATTACAAATGTGATATTGATTTTTTACAACAGTTCATACAGAGACTTACGTTTTAGACACCATATTGCCTGTTTTTGCTCTATTTCGCTAACAAAAATCATTCCAAACCATAGCACTGTTTTGCATAACTGAGCAACATGACAGTGTTTTGTTAGTGAATGATTCAACCGTTTAAATTATTCGGTTCAATCACATCCGCAAGACTCACTTATTAACTGTGACTTACTGACACCTACTGGCGGTTTTAATTACACATTTAAAAGTACCTTTTTTTATGATATCAGTATTGACCATTTTATGTTTAAAATACATATATACACATACATATACGGTTTATGTATAAATAAACAGTGTGTAAATATATTTGAATGCCACTTCAGATGCAGCTTCTGTGTTCCTTTGCATTGCAAAGACGCATTTTGTTGATACTGATTTCATTTGCTTGAAAACAGCCCAAATGTAAGAATTTGACTCAAAAGATAATGCACACTTTTTGAAAAAATGGCTTTTTTAAAGTTAAAACGCCCATAAAAGGTCAAAAACAATTAAAATTTTTTTGAAAAGACTAATTTCTATCACTGTGAACTCACCACCATACAGAATATGAAGAATATCAAAAAATGTAGGAATCAGCCGTCCATGGTAGTCCTATACCAGCACAATAACACACTCACCAAAATATCGTCTAATTATCGTTATTGATAAAATCACAGAAAATATTAAGATAAAATT
>JAHKKF010523746.1:0-10870 GCA_019740295.1 Labeo calbasu | reverse complement strand
ATAATATTAACATTGCTGCACAATTTATATAAAAATTGTTTGGAATTTTAACATAATTTCCCTAATTTTAAGATCTTAGTACCTAGCAAATACACACACTCAACAGTTCGTTCTGGTTCTCAAATCTGATTGGCTGAGAGTGTTTTCAAGTGGTACGATATACTAGTAATATTAGCACACCTTCTGTTTTTGTGTTATGAAATGTAGTTTTAAAGGAGAAGTCCACTTCCAGAACAAAATTGGACAGATAATGTACTCACCCCTTGTTATCCAAGACTGTCTTGAGCCAGAATACAGAGTTCAGGCAGAGCAAGACAAGACAAACGTTTGAGATTAAAAAGTATTTAAATTGTTTTGATTTTTTTTTTTTTATGAAAATAACCGATCGTTTCACTAGATAAGACCCTTTTTCCTCGACTGGAATCGTTTGAAGCCACATTTAAATCGCATTTTGGAAGTTCAAACGCGGAGCACCATAGCAGTCCATTATATGAGAAAAATGCTGAAATGTTTTCCTCAAAAAACATAATTTCTTTACGACTGAGAAAAGAAAGACATGAACATCTTGGATGACAAGGGCGTGAGTACATTATATGTAAATTTTTGTTCCGGAAGTGGACTTCTCCTTTAAGAGATTTTTTAGGGAAGAAATTTAACACATTTTTTGGAGTTGCGAGCTCCAGGGCGTCAGCAGCCGTTCAACGCTCATAGACCCACTGAGAACAGCTTTATCTCAACTAGTCCTTCAGAATTTTGCTGCTGGCTCTAATGGTGTTACACATGGTTTAATTCATTTTGGTTATACTTAATGGGCAATCTTTGGTTTTATTAATCTATTACTCAGTCCAGAGCAAATCAATTTGGGTTTAGGGCAAAGTTAAGTTTCATATCTTTAAATCCCATACTAACTAGAGTGCTGCTTTTCTACTTTTGACTAGCTAATTATACATTTATAAAGACTAGTGTTGGTCAATTTACATATTTAAAAAAAAAAAAAAAAAAAAAAAAAATATATATATATATATATATATATATATATATATATATATATATATTTTATATAGCTAAAATTCCATATTTGGAATTAAGAAAGGGTCCGCCAGTGATTATGATGTCATTATTTACTTTATGAGTGAGTCGCAAAGACTTGAAAGGGATTGAAACAAGTGCATTATTATTACTTTAAACAGCCTTATAATATGCAACCATACTCTTATAAAAATTTAACCATGTTTTTTTTTTTTTTTTTTGTCTGTTTTGAAGTCATTTGTAAAACCACAGTTTTACTAAAAGTACATTGGTTAAACTACGGTTAGTGTAGCAAAACCATGGTTAATTTGTGGTTACCAAGTAAAAATGTTTTTTTGGTTTCATTTGTATTAAATCCATGGTTAATGGGTAGGGCAACAGACAAACGCATTGACTAACGCTGTTGAACAAACACAATACCTGCAGCCGAATCATATCCGTGCTGATGTACAGCCACATTGCAGTGCTACTTGTGTGATATTGCTATACGCAAAATAATCCAATAATAATTCCTTGGTACATAAACTTTTATTTTAATTATTTATTTCTCAGCATCACCCCATTTTTCTCCCAGTACTCAAGAATAACTGATTTGTGTTTGTTTTTATTGAGCAACTTCACCATTATTGAAGTTCACTCTATAACCTTCAGAGCGGGAAAACATTGCCTTATAAACTCTACAAGCTCAGGAGATTTATGTGCTAAATCCCTAAAATCTTACAAACTATCAGTTTGCGCAGCGCTCCATGCAGAATCTGTAGTACAGGCTGTGTTCAATTAGGGAAGCCATTTCAATCTGGCCCTGCAAAGTCAGCACACATTAATAACCACGCTGCTAAAGAGCACGTTGACGAGGAAGTGTTTCTCATTCTGCTGACAGATGATAATGGGGAGGATGCTAAGACTGGATTCATCATTCAGTCTTAGTCGTTGGTTCAAAGAAACCTAGAATGCACCACATTATCACATGCTTGAATTAAGTGTTTCTTCACACGTTAACTACACAAACCTGACACGTTAAAAAACACGGAAGGTCATCCTCAGTATCTGCAATTGGGATAAAGACGCTCATTTGTAAAATGATGATAATTACCAGAAAACAATTCCGTCCTCTATAGATTTGTGGTGTGGCGTAATTAATTGAATTCCTAATAAGCTCAAGAGGCGATCCACGCGGATTCAAAATCAATTTGCACTTTATGTAAAAAGAATCCTATTAAATAAATTCATTCCTTTGGATTTCTTTTTCATGGACTCAAAATTATCCAGAACTTCTAGGCGCAAATTAAATTCATGCAAGACCTTCCTCCAGAAATGTGATAAATGAATCCTCGGATGACCAGAACTCAACACTCCAGTGAGTCTTTTGTTCATAAATAGATCTAGGCACAAAAAACTTTGAGGACAGTCAGCAAGATCCCTGCATGTCGGATCTCCTCTGTAATTTTCCACCGTTCCCGGGCCTTTTTGGAAAAGATGAGCTGTGCAAATTTTGAGACGGGCATATTCAGTTATACATTTATCAAATATCATCGTTTGTGTTTTATGCAAGAAAGAACATCACAGGTTTGCAATGACATGAGGATGAGTAAATGATGACAATTTTTGGTAAACTACACCTTTAATGCTGCTCATTATATTTAAATTCGTAGATCTGCTGTCAGGTAATTCTCTCTGCTGTCATGTTTGGCACCATAATTGCTACATTATACTGTACGTAATGATTCTTTATACTGACTGAATTCTAGTTAATTACACACGGTCCTGCTTCACTGTCCTTTATTTCCAGAGTCCTCCCACACTTTTGTCTGTGGGATTGACAAAAGAGACACAAGATAAACACTTGGAGTGAAATACTGTCAGGAAAGAAGTCAATTGGAGAGTCTCAGGGTTGTTGACGGGTTAGTAGTACTCAAGCCTCATTGTTACTTTCTTCTGCTCTTCCCTCCAGGAAAAAGCTGGATCATGCATTGCCAGACAAGGTTAGCTGAGCTCAAGAACCTTGCAAGGTATTGCAATTTGCATTGTAAAGGACTTGAAGTCCGTGTTACTCTGCCAAATCCTATCCAGAGGCTGGAATGGAGAAAGAAAGCATTGGAACAAGAAAAATGTGCTTCTGGTAACACTACATCAGATTTTTTGGTGAATCAGTAGAAGGAATAGTTTACTCAAATTAAAATCTGCAGAAAACATACTCTTTCTCAGGCCATCCGAGATGTGGATAAGTTTGTTTCTTCATGGAGATATGGAGCATTACATCACTGGCTCACCACGAATCCTCTTCAGTGAATGGGTGCCATCAGAATGGGAGTCCAAACAACTGACAAAAACATGACAATTATTCTCAAGTAATTCCACATCACTGCAGTCCATCAGTTAACATCTTGTGAAGTGAAAGTCTTTTAAGACAGTTGCTTCCAGCTAAAATGTGAATCCTCTATCCATAATATTGCTTTTTCCAGTGAAAAAGTTGTCTCATCTAAATCAGGAGTGAAATATGCACCGTTTACAAGTGAAAACAGTCTGAAACAGATGTAAACAAATATGTTGGTGGATTTTAATGTGAGAGGACAACAGGGAATGGAGTTTTTCATTGGAGAAAGCACTTTTATGAATTATAGACTATATTTTGGCTAGAAGCCATGGTTTAAAGATAAAATCCCTTAATGATGGATTTGTTTCTTACAAACATGCAGCTTTTTACATTCTAAGACATTAATTTATGGATTGGAGTGGTGTGGGTCACTTGTGGATTACTGTGATGTTTTTATCAGCTGTTTGGACTCATTCTGACGGCACCCATTTACTGCAGAGGATTCATTAGTGAGCTAAAGTGATGCAATTCTAAATTTCTCCAAAACTGTTCTGGTAAACTCATTCCTTTGATAGCCTGCGAGTACATTTCCAGCAGATTTTCATTTTTTGGTGAACTATTCCTTTAATGCTGATGCAAAGCTAATAAGCATGCATTTACTATAGGGAAACCTCTTAAAAAGTAGCATACTGATTGTGTTTGCAAGTTTGTAAGTGATTGTGAATCTATAGGCATCTAGAAGCTAGAGGCAGATGCGCTGGGACCTACATGTGGGCAGTTTACTATCAGAGCGCATCAATTTCTACGCCTACTGTTGTAATTTCAGGTAACTTGGGGATATTGCTATATCACACCTCATATGGAGCATGGAAAGTTGGATATTGCAAAAGGGAGGAAATGAAACTCTCTTGTTGAATGTTGGTTAACAGTCATTGATTATAAAAAGTATGAGTAAGACATTTAATAAATTGTACCTTTTAATTCACGGGATATTTATTATAATAAAAAAAAAGAAAAACTCTAGCCAGTACAGATAATCCAGTCATTATGTTTGTGTTATAATATAACAATTCTGTATTATTTTGTCTAAATACATATCTGCTATTTTAGACAATAACTGATATGCACACTAAAGTGCAGTTTTGTGTCCTTGAAATATAATGTGGAATATATCATACAGCCTACTTTATATTTATAACGTACAGCGCATTCCTAGAGGAATTTAGGTGAACAAGGCCTAAAACTGCCGGTGCTAAAATACTTGTTTGCTTCAATAACAAATACTAAAAACAGGTTGCAGACTAAAAAAAGGTTGAAAACATTGCCATATGGCGAATGCAGGGTTGTAGTCATTCATTGGACATTATATTATCATATGCTGATAATGTGCATTTATACAGTGTTTTCTGAAGATTTACTGATTAAATTTTTCAAATCTCATACATTTCAATTTTTACTTTCCCATTGCTGTTTGATTATTTACCAAACATGATGTGCTACTATTCCAGAAACAATTTATTCCCATATTGACACAGAATTACATTTACAGTTCACCCTGCATATATGCATTATGTATGCATGCAAAATTATTTTCAATGTAGCCGAACTGCATTATGCATTGACTGCCTGCTTGCAAGGTAAGCAATCCCTGTTTGACTAATCTTTGTACTTCACTGAAGTCCCCTCGTTCTCTAGTCAATGCTAATTAACTTCCTCAAGCTACCTGGGATGAAAGTAATCTGCCATCTGCTATGTTGGTGCAACTCTTAGCCATGCAGCTACTGAGCTGCCAATTAACTTGGTGTAATCTTATGCATTAAACTGTAAAAATGTGGAACTATTGCTAATTCAATCAATGGTTTCTACTTGATTTGACATTTAAAAAGGAACCTTTTTTATGCAGTCAGGTTGATCCAGTCATATTACAGTAGGATATAGCAGCATTTGTACCCTAGAACTTTCACTATTATACTTCTATCATTATTTATTCAGCATCATGTTGTTCTAAACCCATATGATGTCATCTTTCTGTGAAACCCAAAAATAGCTATTTCCAATTTATAGTTACACTCTTAAAAATAAAGCTTCCAAAAGGAAGCAATGTCAATGAACAGAACCGTTTATTTATTTTAATGTGAAGAACATTTCAATACTGTAAGGACTGACACTACAATGAAACTTCAGTGCAATGAAAATGTTAAAGGCTCTTCATGGAACCTTAGATGCCAATAACGAATCTTTAGTTTTAAGAGTGCAACAATCAGAATATTATTACCATTATCACTGCTTGTTACATTTTAAATGATGAACATTCTGTAAAAGGGAGATTTTTAAAATTTATATTCTATGATTCTAAAATGTACAAAACCTAGAGAGCTGGTTGGAATTTTCTAGAAAACAAAATTTAAATATGGTTAATGAGGGAATAGGATGCATTTATTTGCCCACTCCAGGTACAACTATTGTCTTCAGAAGAAGAAAATGCGAAATAGCAAATTGTAGGGTACAACGGGGCACAAAAATGTGCTTTTCACTGTGCCCAAATTGTATGATTGCAGAAAAATATATACATTTGTACTGAACATTTAGGGAGCAACATATTTTCTGTGAAAATAAAACATACAAGTTGTTCATTTTATTTAAAAATCTTATAAATGTATGAGGTGGCAAGGGGGGCCTTTTTCCTCACACACGGAAGGCTCACCAGCATGGGGTAAAAAGCACACACTGATACAAATACTTTAGCTAAAGTGTTATTATTATTTTTTAATATATAAAGTCTAAGTTAATACTTGTTCAAAACAATCACTTTAGCAAAGCTTGTACTATTTTCTGCTTATTTTGATAAATAAAAAAAATAGATTTTTGTTCAACAAATATTAAAATATGTTCATATAAAACATATATTTTAAAATACAGAAACAAAATCATCTTAAAATGTAAAGATTCTGAAAGCACTGAATGAGATCCAATAGTAACTGAATATAGTAGTATAGTAGTAGATTTTAAATATGATAATTTCGGCAATTATCTCTAAGATGGACACCAAACATAATATATGATATTTACCATCTGAATCTAACAATAGCATGCCAAAAAATGCAAAAGTCAGCCTTCTATTAATTATAATGTTTCTGAAAATTTCGATCTTGATTCAATATCAATTCATATGTATATACTGTACATATAAGGGGATAAAAATGTTTAGTTAAATGCCTGTTTAAGCACCATTTTAAACTTGGGTTAAATTCAGTATTTGTTTGCAATCCTTGTATGTACTTATACGAGTATCATTTAAAAAAGGATATAAGTTATTAACTTTTTAACCCTCTGGGCCTCTTCGGTCCGAAAAAATGTATATTTTGAATTTTAAAAAATCGTAGCTTTATCGGAATGAAATGACACTTGGTGACTTATGTTGCATTAGCTGTGTGAACACACACAAAAAAATCTTGATAGACTTGATTCGGATATGTTAAAGGGTCAAAAAAAAAAAAAAAAAAATTAACACTCAAAAATGACCGACATAGGAAATAAATGGGAAACACACACACAAAAATATGAAAACTCTGAGAATCTTTTGGTGGTACCAACTACAAATCAGCCGCTGTGCAGATAAAAAGTGCACAGCAATCAAGGGGTGACACACTAAAATATCAAGAGTGCAAAACAGACACCCATGTGCCATCCGCACGCACACACACAGAAACACACACAGACACACATAGAAATGAACTGATAAAATGCAGCAGAGCAAATTTTGAGAATATGTGAAATAAAATGAATAAATGAAAAAATACAAGAGTCTCTCTCTCTCACACACTCAGAAAGTAACTGGTATGACTGCAACAGAGCAAATTTTAAGAATATGTGAGATGGGGAGAGCAATTTTCTTGTAAAATAATTACAGTTTATCTGTAAATAGTTAAAATGTTATTTATTTATGTTTTTTTTTTTTTTTTTTTTTTTTAACCTCTGTTTCTTCAATTTACTGTTTGATAATTTTTGTTTTTGCTCTTATTTTAGAAGATGTTCATGCTATCTGAGTAACAGTAATGCTTCCCATGTGTTCCCTTTCTGACAAACAAAACATTTTAATGTTTGATTGTAATCATAATGCAACCTGATATTTATCTAACCAAAAATATCTAAACTTTGACAAAAAGTCTAAATGTATATCTAAAAGTAAAACCTAAAAAAATATGTCAAAAAACAAAAAAAACAATGGTAATCCAAAAGCCTCTGTATATATGTATAATATGTATATAGGGAGATATACAGGAGCTTACATGACATTACATAAGTCACCAAATGGCACAATTCCCACTTCAAAAAAATGGATTTTAAATGCGCTCACTCATTTGAAATGTGAAATGTTGCATTTATTGAAAAATAATAAAGAAAAATAATTATTTAAATAAATATATATTAATTCTAATGGGAAAAAATAGCTCATAAAAATTGTATAAATATTGCATATTGACATAAAATCCCCTCAAAATTCTAAATAATAATCAAAAAATATTATTGAACAAAAATATTTTACAATGATTTTCCTGAAAAAAAAAAAAAGTTACATTTCAAGGCTTCGTTCAAGTGTGACTCCTAAACGAAGAGGCCCAGATTAAATGTTCAAATGAAAACCTTACAAATAACTAAATAAATACGTAAATACATGTATATGTATCTAGATACAGGTACCTAGTGGGTAAACCATGCAAATGAAAATGATGTTGCCTTTCCCGTCACTCTCCAGAATAAAATGATACTGTAAATGTCATCCACGTAATAATCAATTCTTAATATGCTGTAATGTTTACTAAAAATTGCTGCCTGTATGGTGAAGCTGTCGTCTATCCTGCTTAAACTCATACAAATGTATTGTCAACGCTGGTTTGTTTGAAGAGTGAAATGAACGACGTGATCGCGTGGCGGCGACATCAAAGCTTGTCGCAACTCTGATTTTCAGTGGCTCTGGCTTTAACTAAAGCGCTACATTTTACGATTTGAAACGGTATTTATGAAATTTGAAAGCTGAGACTTTGTTTCCTATAGCAAGCGGGGTTGCCAATTTGGCGTGAGATTCACATGGGCAGAGTGAGAACGTGAGACAGAGCCTGAAAGCATGTGTCTCACGCCAAATGCGTGAGAGTTGGCAACCCTGCGATACTATTATAGTTTTTTATTGAACTAGTGTCAGGCTTCAGTAACCACTAAAAATAATGCAAACCTATTTTTATGCCACGTCTTTGTGGCAAAGCAAGCAGATTTATAAATACAGTCAATGAATGCACAATCATTTCAAGCGACAAATCAGCCAATCATCTTGAACATAATGAAATGCTTTCGATTTAAGCCATTGCATGGCTCTAAACAACAACCTCCATAACTGTAAATATATCTAAAAGATGCAAAAACATGAATACAATTATGTATAATTTCATACTCTAAGATAATAATGGCACAATATAGCACACTCAGTATGAGTCATCCCCAGTCGCATCTCTATGAGTTGCACATGAAAGCAAAACAATTTCTGAGAAGAGCTCATCACAATTCTAGGTACAGTCATATCAGTATTGATTCGCCTCCCGTTGTGCTAGCATGCTAAATTGACATATCTGGGCAAAGCTACCTGCAGCTGATAGTAGCAGCGTTTAGCCCACAGCCCTGAGATTAAGCCAGTGCCTCTGAGCTTAGTGGCCGAGCTCATTTAATATCGCTACCAGTGTTCATTAAGGACTCAAAGGAGGCTGGGAATTTTCCCTTTAAGATAAGGGCAATCAATGATTACCTGAGAAAGATGTGATTAAGCAGCTCCAGCCCCGCTGCACCGCCTTACTCGGATCCGGGGCGAGGCGGTTATCTTTACTTATTTAACTGTGGTAAAGCCAACTCGGGGGAATGACAGGTGCTGCAACAACACTATTGATTTGTTCTGCAGGCCTAAACAAAGTCTTATTTGAATTGCATGCAGGAAACGTTTATGCGGAATACAGATCGGCCTTAAACGCAACCAAATATTTCTTTGCATAACTAAAACTGTTAATCTTTCACCCTCGGATGGTCTGTGTGCCTTTGCAATGTTTTATTTTTAAATCCGTATGCAATGCGTCATTACCTCTTAATTGGTGTGCTGAGGAATAAATCTGTCTATAGAGAGCAATCTTTGTTAAAATTTGTTTATTACAGACTGCATTTTTTTATTAGTACCAAAACAGAGGCAAATTATGAAAAGATGGTTTTCAAGCAATTTCCCACTTCACTAACACCGTGGCGATATTGCAATTTTGTGATGAGAAATTTCTTTTAGACAGAAACGCTTCGGCGTCCTTTCATAATCAACATCTCAATTATCATTTCATTTCCCAAGCATTACATTAAAGGTGAAGTGTGCCATTTGTTGGAGGTTAAAACGCCGTCTTTTGTGACGGTTTTAAATGCGCACACGAGCAAGTAATTGATAAGCAGGTTTCTAAACATTGCTTAGCGATATCGGCTCAATTAATTGCTTTGGTGTTTTGGTGTAACCGTTATTTGCATTAATTTAAGTATAAATTACATTCAACTACATTACATTAAACTAAAAGGGACAGTAAAGATATTTCTAATGTTTAAAATGTTTCAAATAAATTGTTTTTTTGAATTTTTTATAAAGAAAAAAATATAGCTGTTTTCACTAATACATAATATACATAAATACTAAATACATAAAACACAGCACAATAGTTTTTAACATAATAATAATAGTAATAATAATAATAATAATAAAAGTTTCCTGAGCAGCAATTAAGCATATTAGAATGATTTCTGAATCATGTGACACTGAAGACTGGAGTAATGATGCTGTAAATTCAGCTTTACAGTAGTCAACATGTGAAGTGGTTAAAAAAGTTAATCAAAGTTGTCCTAAGACAAGAACAGGTATTGTTTTGGTTTTAAGATTTGATGAAAGGTTTTGATCCACTTCAAATGTTGACTACTGTACATCACAGGAATAAATTACATTTTAAATTAAATGACCAGTCAACCTGATTTTTAATGTGTGTGTTTTTTTTTTTTTTTATAATTCTCTTCTGCTCACCAAGCCTGTTTATTTGATCCAAAATACAGCAAAACCAGTAATATTGTGAAATATTTTTACTATTTAAAGTAACTGCTTTCTATTTGAATATATTTCAAAATGTAATTTATTCCTGTGATCAAAGCTACATTTTCAGCACCATTGCTTCAGTGTCTTCAGTGTTACATGAACCTTCAGAAATCATTCTAATATGCTGATCAAGAAACATTTTATTATTATTATTATTATTATTGTTGTTAATATTTAAAACAGTTGAGTACAGTTTTTCTTTGATTAATAGAAAGATCCAAAGATTAGCATTTATCAAAAGGAAAAAATAAATAAATTGTATATATATATATATATATATATATATATATATATATATATTATATAATGCCTTTTGTAACATTATACACTATAATATTCAAAAGTCTAGAGTCAGTATAATTGTACTTTTATAT
>JAHKKF010523744.1:0-29194 GCA_019740295.1 Labeo calbasu | reverse complement strand
TTACGACTGAAGACAGAAAGACATGAACATCTTGGATGACAAGGGGGTGAATAAATTATTTGTGAATTGTTGTTCTGGAAGTGGACTTCTCCTTTAAAGCTCTAAAATTATCCAATTTAAATGTTATTTTTAATGAGGTGACTACACTTTTATCGATTTTATCGGTGAATTCAAATTTAATGTTTTGCCACGGAATGGCGATTTTGAATAGAAATATTACCAAAAGTTAGACACTCTGACAATATGCCACTGATAACAGTAAAGAAAAAAGAATTATCCAATCCAATTATCCATATCACATGATTTTGGCATTTGAGGTAAGTTAGTTGCTCCCAAAAATTAGTTAGCTGAATGTTTTGTTTATTTAAGGTCTTGCTCTCTCCTGAGCCATTGCTCCCTATCTCTTTGTTAAACTTATTGTCTCTTTTGTTGTAAATAAACCCCTACTTTTTTTGTACCTCTAAATTGGTGTCATCTTCACTCTGGGATAGGGGATTGAAGTGTGTTCTTACCAGGTTTTTTTTTATTATTTGCTCTTTCTTTGCTACTTCCCCTCTTAAACCCCTAGACAGGAGGGGAACGTAACACCTCCCACGTGTGATGCACTCATATCGCAAGATGCCATTCACATAGAATGCGCTGTTGTGTTGACAAAGATGCGACGTGGGCAGTGGAATGGGAAAAACATCCAAGATGGGAGTGAAGTTCTTTTAACTTGAGCGCCATGTTTTTAGAATGTCGTTTCATGCATTAGACACAAAAGGTGCAAGTGCAACAGTTAATCCTGTGCATGTTTACATAGAAAAAACTATGGAAAAGCAGCGCAATTGAATAAAAAACCTGTGAAGAACTACTACTATATATCTGATATTTCATGCTTGCATCATGGTGACAGACTGAAAGCTGCTGTTCATTGTTTTTACAGAACATTTATAGTTAATAATAGTCCACTGGTGTTATACATTCAGTCATTTTAAATTACCTTGATTTTTGAGATATTTTTTCCCCCTCTTATTATTTTTTAACATATAATATGTATAAAACAAGTTTGTACAAGATGTAGTTGTAGTTTATTTTCTGCAAAGATATGTAACTGTGATTTGTTTAACAGTTACATCATGTTGACAACTTCATGTGTGGTGCACTTGGAATATTTTTTCTTAAACTAGAGGGTTAACAAAGAAAACGTTACTTGAATCATGTTGTAGTTACATTTTCAAATTGACTAGTTAAAAATTGTAATAATAATAATAATAATAATCTGTCAAACGTTCTGGAAAAATCTAGATTTAATTTTTTTGCCATATCACCCAGCCCTAACACAATATACTTTGTGGTAAACAAACACTTATATAAAGTTAAAAAAATACATCAAAGCACTTATTGGCTTATTAGTCATTCATTTCTACTTTTTGCTTTTTTATTTTAAAATTATAAAATCACTATTAAATTTGTTTTCGAATGGTCAATCAGAACTAAACACTGGTCACAGAGGCGGAGATGCACTTTTCATTTTAACAAGCTGAATGCTTACTAAAAAAATCTACAGATCATGTTTTCAGGGCATGTTAAGTCTTATTTTGACTTAACAATGTAGTTATATCTAATGTGTGAGTTGCTTACTTCCTTTTTTATTAGTCTTCCCATTAACGACATTATATTGTTCGTTCAGACTGATTCGCGAATGCGAAATGCGCACAAACACGAGGCAGGATTTATCGCATGAACCAATCACAGCCAAACATAACCAGTTGTTTTCAATCATATCACGATTGAGGCATTACCTCCTCTAACATGACTTTCCCTTATTTATTTTCAATTACCCCCCCACGAAACCCACTGCATGCTTTAGGTGGTCTGTTAAAACTCAATGGGCTCAGGGGAGGCGAGAGAGATGCAGATTTTACCTCCTGGTGTCACTGTTGCACAGTGCTTTAGAAAAACAAGTGATTTATTCCCTTTATGTTATAATTTGTAATATTTGTGTGTTTTATTTTGGTACTTTTGAGGAAACATTTCCTCCTTGGCCTCCTAAGAGGAAATGCCCCTGATATAAAGCTACGCATAACATTGTGAATGAATCAGTGTTCTTGAACAAACAAGTGAATACTGAAGTATCTCCTTTTGAAGAGCATTCAAAAAGGCTCATGAAACGACTGAGATCAGCACTGAATGAGTCATCATCGGTGTATTGTCTTTGACCTTAAGTGGCCTCCGAAGAAAGTGGAGAAGGAAATTTACCCACCAGTCATTGCTCATCATTACAACCCTAAAGGATTTTGAATAAAAGTCATGCAACAGTTAAAACTGCGAAGTTACAGGGTGATCGTGTTTGTTTAGTTGCGAATGTGTATCAGTTGCATTCAAAGCCAGAAATGGGGTGAAGAATTTTGAATGAATAAATGATCAGTGACCATGCATTGTAATTTTTTACACCTACTGGTATAAAGATTTAACCAGTTGAATTATCTGTGAACAAATCAGTGAATGGATCTGAACAAATCTATTTAGGGAACTCTAAAGAGATTCACTGAGGTGAATCAAAACCTCTACTAATACCTTGCATGTGTTACAAACAGGAAGAGATGCTTTTTATTTCCCTGCAGCCCTTTCCTTTTTGTCGACCTCCTCTCATGTGGGCCATCGCCTTGGCAACGTACAGGGAAACAAGCCCTCTTCTTGAAGGGCTCAGACACTGGGGTCGCTGCTAATCTGAGAAGGTTGCAATAAACATTTCGAGCGTGAGCCACAAACCCTGAAAATCCACATTGCTGGGGGGAGAAAGGGATCACTTGCATTTTCCAAAAAAAAAAAGAAAAAGCAAAAATTGGAGGGGGAAATATTCATGGGGGCTTAAGAGAGGCCCTAGAAATCACTTTCAGGCCTCAGCTCATCTCAAATACTTCTTCTTTTTCTTTCTTCCTCAGGAGGAATATGTTCGTCCGGATTTGTTGCACTGATGGTTTTATCCGTTTGTAATGGGGCTTGATTCTCTGCGATACTGAAGGAGAGAAATAGGGGACAGTGATTTTATATGCACAGCACCTCCAGCTCTCTGCGCATTCTCTTGAATCACTATTTTTCCAGTCTTTTATGCCCAGGAGATGCAGGAAAGTAGGAGAACAGGATTTGAAAAGCAAAACGCACAGATAAGAGTATGTATTTAACAGATGTTTGAAATCAAAATGCCATGCATTTATGTTAAAGGCATCTTTCTCATACATGAAAGCTCAACAGATTAGAAAGATTCCCAGGGCCGGATGCACCAGCTGTGTGTAAGTTACGGCTTAGCCGAGTTTTGATGAACAACTTAGACACTAATAAATATTTCTTGCATTGCATCATTAAACTTGAAATGTTGAACACTATATAAACTTTTGTCAGGACAACTCTCGGAGGGATTGGAAATCTTAATGTACATGACAACATTAAAGGAGAAGTCCACTTCCAGAACAAAAATTTACAGATAATGT
The DNA here is from genome assembly GCA_019740295.1 of Labeo calbasu. Lineage (NCBI taxonomy): Eukaryota > Metazoa > Chordata > Actinopteri > Cypriniformes > Cyprinidae > Labeo > Labeo calbasu. The sequence continues at coordinate 25,721 of JAHKKF010523744.1, read as the reverse complement.
ACTCATCCCATTGTCATCCAAGATGTGCATGACTTTCTTTCTTCAGTCGTAAAGAAATTATGTTTTTCGAGGAAAACATTTCATGGATTATCTTCCTTTAGTGGACTTCTATGGTGCCTGTGAGTTTGAACTTCCAAAATACAGTTTAAATGCAGCTTCAAAGGTCTCTAAATGATCTCAGACGAGGAAGAAGGGTCTTATCTAGCAAAACAATCGATCATTTTCTAAAAAAAGAAACATTTCTGTACTTTTTAACCTCAAATGCTTATTTTGTCTAGCTCTGCATGAACTCTGTCCAGTCCCATTCAAGACAGTTAGGGTAGGTTGAAAAACTCCCTTCTCATTTTCTCCTCCAATTTCAAAAATTGTCCTACATTACCTTTTTTGTAAAGGGCGTTTGACCTTCTTTGCAAGTTTACTTTGTAAACACTGGGTCAGTACTTCTGCAGTGAGTCACAGATCTATACAGGTGGAGCTGGGAAAGGTGGAGAGTTTCTGAAGCGAGCTGCAACTGCTACAGCAAGCACTAGTCATATATTTGAATGTTAAGCGCGGGCTTATTGGCTATTGATACAGGAGAGAACCAATCAGCTGCTCCATATGATAATAATGTCATTATTGAGTCAGACCTATCAGACTGCACCATCTGGAGTTTCATGCCAGAACTCTGTATATATAATGTTTATGGAATGAGTAGTGGTTGAAATTAAATAGCAAATCGACTAAATTGCATCAATAATACTTAAATCCTTTAGGCATGGTAATGTTGACATTGACACTCATTTACATTTTGAGAAAGAACATTATGTGAATAAATTACTTTGTTAGTGGCTCTTCAACACAAACCTGACCTAAACAGCACTCCTCTGTGTATTTTGGATCAATCATAATAATTAAATGTTTTCAAAGTATTTAAAGTAAACACAGTTTCTAATTATTCACATACTGTATTAAAATATCTGTTATTATTTAAGGAATATTTTTATTGAAAATTTGCTGGAAATTTACTCACCCTCAGGCCATTCAAGATGTAGATGAGTTTGTTTGCTCATGGGAACAGGTTTGGAGAAATTTAGAATTACATATTTTGCTCATTAATGGATCTTTTGCAGTGAATGGGAGCCGTCAGAATAATAGTTCAAACAAAAAATCACAATAATCCACGTCATCTACACAACTCCAATCCATCATTTAATGTCTGCATGTTTGTGAGAAACAAATCCATCATTAAAGGATTAGTTCACTCAAAACTGAAAACCCTCATGTCGTTCCAAACCCGTAACACACAAATTGGAACACAAATTAAGATATTTATGATGAAATTCTAAAATCTTTCTGACTCTGCATAGACAGCAGTGTAACTGGTAGATGGACGTTCTACGTTTCCCTGACTCAGGACGAAGATCATGCTCCTTCTAGACCTTTTGTTCCGCATAGAACACGTCCTCACATTCACGGTCTTTTACATATATAGGTGCACCAAAATGATCTTAAAAGGATTTATAAACGAATATCAGTCGAATGCATAACTTCATAAAATGTACCTAAGCCACATGTTTGACTATCACGTTCTAATCAGTGAATAACTATTGAATAGTTTATAGGTTTATAGTCGTGTTGAGTATGTGTGTGTTAAATATTCATGCTTTAAACATTTCTATTAATCAATTCTTTGTAAAATGTATTATATTCTTGTTATAGAAACCATTGTTCAAATTATACTCTGCAAGAGCAGGAAAATTCGGACCAAGTGACTAATAAGATAACAAGTTGATTTATGTATTGGGAGGAGAAACACACAATACCCCATGCTAAGACAATGGCTAATTGGTCAAGACAACATTTGGGATGTGTCCAACAGCCGAGTTCAAAAACTCAGAACACAAACAAATGTTGCTTATAGTCAGCGCTTTTCCCACCCATTTTTGCCATCACTTCTGCCACTGTTTTGAAGTGCTCTTCCAGCGTGCTTTGGCCTGCACACCTGCTGCTATTCAACCACTATGAGTAGAAAAGCCATCTAGTCTTGTTACAATCTTTACTTTAGTTTATTTTCTTTCCCATTGAAAGTTTCGTGTTCTAAGTTAAGTTTTGCCGCAAAGCCGTGTCTCAGATATCTGTGCCCGCCTCAAAATGTCAACGCCCAAGACATCACTTCGAACGACTTTCTGAAACAACAACAAAGGGAATCCCCTAAACAGGCAATGCAAGAAAAACCTCCAAACTGAACTGGTGCATTTAATATAAAGTTTAATAGCGTCATTGAGAAACTCAATGCAAGTGTTCATTAAATGATTGATGGTTGTTCAAGTCTAAGCAATTGCATATAATGCTACAGTGGGGGAAAAAATAATTTCATCCCCTGCTGATTTTGTACATTTGCCCACTGACAAAGAAATGATCAGCTTATAATTTTAATGGTAGGTTTATTTTAACGGTGAGAGACAGAATAACACCAAAAACCAGAAAAACACATTTTAAAAAAGTTATAAATTGATTGCATTATAATGAGTGAAATAAGTATTTGACCCCTTCGCAAAACATGACTTAGTACTTGGAGGCAAAACCCTTGTTGGCAATCAGAGAGGTCAGACGTTTCTTGTAGTTGGCCACCAGGTTTGCACACATCTCAGGAGGGATTTTGCCCCATTCTTCTTTGCAGATCCTCTTCAAATAATTAAGGTTTCGAGGCTGATGTTTGGCAACGCAAACCTTCAGCTCCCTCCACAGATTTTCTATGGGATTAAGGTCTGAAGACTGGCTAGGCCACTCCAGGACCTTAACGTGCTTCTTCTTGAGCCACTCCTTTGTTGCCTTGGCCGTGTGTTTTGGGTCATTATCATGCTGGAATACCTATCCACAACACATTTTTAATGAGGAAAGAAGGTTCTCACCCAAGATTTGACAGTACATGGCCTGTCCTTTGTCCTTTTGATGTGGTGCAGTTGCCCTGTCCCCTTAGCACCTCCATGTTTGACGGTGGGGATGATGTTCTTGGGTTTAAGGGAACATTCCTCCTCCAAACACACGGCGACTTGAGTTGATGCCAAAGAGCTCGATTTTGGTCTCATCTGGCCATAACACTTTTACCCAGTTCTCCTCTGAGTCATTCAGATGTTCATTGGCAAACTTCAGACGGGCATGTACATGCTTTCTTGAGCAGGGGGAATTTGCGGGCACTGCAGGATTTCAGTCCTTCACGGCGTAGCATGTTACCAATTGTTTTCTTGATGACTACGGTCCCAGCTGCCCTGAGATCATTGACAAGATCCTGGGCTGATTCCTCACCTTTCTCATGATCATTGAAACTCCACAAGGTGAGATCTTGCATGGAACCCCGAGGGAGATTTACAGTTATTTCGTGTTTCTTCCATTTGTGAATAATCGCACCAACTGTTGTCACCTTCTCACCAAGCTGCTTGCAGATGGTCTTGTAGCCCATTCCAGCCTTGTGTAGGTCTACAGTCTTGTACCTGACATCCTTGAACAGCTCTTTGGTCTTGGCAATGGTGGAGAGTTTGGAATCTGATTGATTGATTGCCTCTTTGGACAGGTGTCTTTTATTCAGGTAACAAGCTGAGATTAGGAGCACTCCCTTTAAGAGAGTGCTCCTAATTTCAGCTCAGTACCTGTATGAAAGACACCTGGGTGCCAGAAATCTTGCTGATTGATAGGGGATCAAATACGTATTTCACTCATTATTCACTCATTATTATTTCACGCAAATCAATTTATAACTTTTTTGAAATGCGTTTTTCTGATTTTTTTTAGTTGTTTTGTTGTTATTCTGTCTCTCACTGTCAAAATAAACCTACCATTGAAATTATAGACTGACAATTTCTTTGTCAGTGGGCAAATATACAAAATCAGCAGGGGATCAAATAATTTTCCCCCCACTGTATAAACTTGGGATTTCATATTTTCACTCACCTAAACTCATTCTTCCCTCACTTTCTCTCTTTCTGCAACTTGTGTGAATGCGTGTGTCTATGTGTTAGATTAGTTATTTATAAGCCTTATTTATATTGAAAAGAGAAGTATCTTGTGTTTTGTGCTTACAAGATGATGCTAATAAATAGTGGTTTCACTATATTTTGGATAGTAACATCCATTGCAGAGTTGATGTTATACGGCTCATTTAATGCAGGGTCAGATTCATCAAAAATATTTTAATTTATGTTCCAAAGATAAACTAAGGTCTTATGGGCCTGCAATGATATGAGGGTGAGTAACTGATGACAGAATTTTCATTTTTGGGTGAACTAACCCTTTAAGGCATTTCGACTTTAACCTGATGCTTCTGGCCAAAATACCAGTCTGTAATCCATAATAAAGCTTCCTCAACATTAACAATGCTTCCTCAACTCATCTACATCTTAAATGGCCTGAGGGTGAGAACATTTTCAGCAAATTTTCAAGTTCTGTACGAAGGGCATTTTTAGTGCATTCTATATTGGCTATATCACCCATATAAACTATTCATTTAAATAGTATCATATTTCAGTGGAAATACATTTTTCCTGTCAGTTACGCCTTGCAAAAGTTCAAAGATCATGGATTTACTGATAATCAAGGATAAATGAAATTCACAGCATTTCAACACAACCTCTGCTCACATATTTAAATGCTATTGGATTATTCAACTATGCATTTTTTTTATAGAGATCATACTACTTGCTAGCTATATTCTTTCTTTGGAACAAATGTTGCAATGGAATAAAAGTAGTTAAAAACTAGCAAGTAGTCCCTAGTGTGCACTTTATGTTCCGTTTTAGGTAAGAACTAACAAACAGCTGGTGCAGCCCTACCCTGGTCCATACGGCATAGCGTGTGATTTATTATGAGAATGTTGAAATCGTTCATTAATGTTTCAGTGGAGTCCATCCACCGGCACGTCCAGAATAAAATATACCCCTGCAAATCCGTGCACATTTTCTCCATCCATCCCAGCCCGGTCATCATTTCCACAAAAGTAAGTAAATTTAGTGGCATTTATAATGCATACATACTAAAGAACTGCATTAGAGGCCTTTCCTTTTGCTTATTCTCAGAGCAGTGTGAGCTATGATCCCGGCTCTTTCAGAGAGCATCAGCTCTAATGAGCTTTAAAAGATCATGTCATTTTCAGGATCCAAGCTTTCCTTTCCTCCTCCTTTGCTTTTTATCTCAATTACCACTGTACCATGGGGAACGCAATTCATCTCTGAATGGACCAAAGTCTTTAATGGTGCTCTCTCTTGAATTTAGCCTCTACAGCAGCGCTTTGATAGGCGGCGAGGATAAGGGTCTGCTCAGCGTGATTAAACACTCCTCTCGGCTGCCAAAAATGCAGCATGCGTACTGCTCAACTGCTGTTTTGTTTGTTGCTGTGTACTGAACACATTTATCTTCCTCCTGATCCTCTTCTTCCTCCATTTCTACTTTCTTTTTCCCCTCTCTGTGTTACCAGTGATCACATATAATGTGACAATACATAATCATGTTCTGTTAAACATACATGGCAGCAGTTTTAAAGCACATACAGTATAGAGCCATAGGGTGATTCAAGATACAACCCGTCACTATGAATCAGCTGCGCCAGCTGCTTTTACTTCTACAGTCTTGATATTTGGGGGCAGGAATTCAAAGTGTTTGCTCTGAAATGATTATAAATATGGATTGGATGACGTCTTGACAGCATTGGCCAAATATTCAAGATGATTGATGCGCCCGCATTCTTTTTATGTTGTCGTCCATCTTCTATGATAATGTCTTTTAGAGGCTGAATACCAATTCATCCTTATTTGGCCAATGTAAGAAAGAGGGAAATGAAAGCTGTGCCTAGGTAGCATTTCTCTTTATTGGCGTAATTGCATTTGTAATAATTTTGTTAGCTTGACAAAGCTATTATTATTATATTTGTATCTAAACGGAACTCCTCCTCCAAGTGCACAAGCTACATCCACTAAATTCAGCATAGTCCCATAGCCTTTTCTGGCAGTTTCCCATAGCTGGAGAGTAAAATTCTGACTATAAAAGCCACTTTGCACAGCATGTTCTTGGTTTATTATCAGTGGGATGGAGGAAGCTGGAGCTTTCCATGCTCATTCACAGGTATCCTGCTGATGTGCACACCTTACATGATCGTGCTGCGTACTAAAAAAGCATTTAGCTCTTGTATGTAGCTCCCTGTAGAATAGCTATATATGTACTAAATCGATTCCTTGATTTTCAATATAATGGCAATCACTATCCACTTGTTTCCTCAATGTGAAAGTAAGTCTATGGTTGAGACTTCCGGTTCATCATCCGCTATAAATAAATAACGAGAAGAATAACAACGTGCAGTAAACAGTAAAACTGTTTGCACTACAAACCATTGTGCTCATAATTAAGATAATACATTAACCCTTAAAAACCTAGGACATTTTGGGGCACCTGACACACCTGCACTTTTCTTTGTTTTTTCAGACCTATTCTAACAGTCAGCATCAAGTGCTATATATCACTGTAAACAGGAGAACTTGAAGTTTCAGTCTAGCTAATTTAAAGGCCCAATTGTCCTTGTGTCTTCTCTATGAATTTCCAAAATTTGAAGAAAATCGCAAGCGACAATCGGAGGTTTTTTACTGTGCACTCAAAGAGAAACTCATGAAGTTTGGATTTTTTTTCTTTAGAAAGTTGTATTTGGGTGTTTTACACTTCAAAATAAAATTTTATCTACATATAACGTTCCCCAAGCAAGTTATAGCCATTTATTACAATATTGCTATAGGCGCTTTTCAGTGAAAAAGAGGTCTATTTAGTTTATTGACAATGTTCAAAAATGTTCAGGAAGTAAAGTAAATGGAAACAGTATTATGTAATAAGAAAACAGTAAAAAAAAATAAATAAATAAAAGGTGAGTTTTTTCTTTTTTAGAGAAATATATTTTCAGAGTATGAACAACAAACGCAAACAGTGTAGCACAAACTACAATTGCACAAATGGTCTTGCGCAACAAATATACAAACAGTGCAAATTATTCACAAACTACACACAAAATGAGAGAAAACATACAGAGTGCAACAGAAAAAAATAGTGCAAATGATCTTTATAAACTATATGAGAAGAATTACCATAATATAAGTCAAATGGATCGATCCACTGGCTGTATTCGAGTTTTACAGGGACAACACATAGCGATGTGAAAACAAATTCCAGCGCATTATCGGATATGTAACGCTGTTTCATCCTTTTGTCTTGTGTCAAAGTACTCTGTCGTGTGTTTTTCTATGCTTTTTCAGAGAGTGCTGTCATGCAAATGTGCTATTTTGTGTTTGTTTTCATGCGCACACGACATAGTTTGTTCAAATTTCCTAATAAACATGCTAATTGGTGGTTCAAAAGTCCAAAAACTATGTTTATTGGTTGAACAGATGACAGTTTGAACCAATCTGGGCACGGGGACGGGACTAAGCGTCAACAATCATTCCTGTTTGGCTGAGAGGAACGAAATGCATTGGTTTTCTCTGATGAATCAATGCGATCAGAATGTGATGACGTAATCACGTTATCTACGGAGCCTCTGAATATCCAAATGAGACAAACATGATACAAGGAAAGTGGATATTCTCAGCTTTGCAGTACTTTTTAAAGCATTCAGAATGGATGAGCTGTTAAAAAGTTATTAGATATTTAACAATCGTTATTTTTAGCTGCGGGAAGCTGTCTCGGTCTTTGAGGGTTAAAATAATATGGTAAGACAGACCAATTTGAAATATCAAGCAGAAAAACAAATCCTTTTATACAGCTAAAAATATCTGGAAAAAAGTCACATGAGAGGAGGCAATGCCTCCACGCGATATGATTGGATATGACTGGTTATGTTCAGCTGTGATTGGTTCATGTGATAAATCCCGCCTCTTATGTTCATGCGCAATCGCAAATCAGTTTGAATTAACAATATAACGGCATTAATGGGAAGACCAATTTTAAAAAGTAAGTAAACAACTCATTTAGATATAACCAGTGTTGGGGGTAACGCATTACAAGTAATGCAAGTTACGTAATTAGATTACTTTTTTCAAGTAACTAGTAAAGTAACGCATTACTTTTACATTTGCGAGGAAATATTTGAGTTACTTTTTCAAATAAGTAATGCAAGTTACTTTATTTTCCCATTTATTGACTGATAGCTCTTATGTTCCCATGTTGAAAGAAATCAGGAGTGAATGTGTGTGTTGTGTGCACGGTGTAAACTTGATGTTTACTATAATTCTAGACTAAATGTGACTAGATTTACTCATCTCACTTGTACAAAAACAGTATTCCTCAAAATGAATAAAACTGGGAAATGCGAACTCAGAATATGGCGCAAACCTGCAATAAATAAATAATAACAGAAATATCCTTGTATTATATAGCATTTTATTAACCAGTGTCTTTGCTGCTGTCCTTCAATGACCCAATTCAACCATACTAACAAGCAAAAATGACTGTAGATAAACATAACATTTGTGTTTCTTTTTTTTTTTTATTGAAGATGATTGTTTACCTTTCTTATCCTGTGTTCTGTTGTACAGACATGAATTTACATTTTCTTCAGCCTTTACTTTTGGTGTGAAATGGCTTTTACTTTTTCCAAAAATAGAACTTCTGGACATCCTGTCCAGATTCAAAGAGTAATGCAAAAGTAGCGCAAAAGTAATGTAACGCATTACTTTCCATAAAAAGTAACTAATGTAATTAGTTATCAAGCTAGGTAATCAGCTTGGTGAAATTTAAAGTAAATCTCTGTGTCTGTGACCAATATTTACAGAGCATTGGAATATGTGCCTCTACAGATTTCTGCAAAACTGAAAAAAAAAAAGTACCTATATGTACAAATCACTGCAGTTTCCAGCTGAACACTAGAAGCAGTAAAACTCCAACGTTTATTCCTTTTCACTCAAAGTATGATTTACAAGTACAGAATTTTGATTAACAAAGCCTAATATTTACACAATTACTTACAGAATGTTATGACTTAAAAACAGTTATCACTGATAAAAATGATTTTGTGGTGAAGTAAATACTACATTAAAAACAAATGTAATTTCAAAATGAACGAATCATTCAAGAACGACCCATCACTAACTTGAGTGTTTGCAGATGTAACTTAAAATAAGTAGAAATTACTCATCAAACTCTAACCAGCCACTTTAAATTTACTTATTTCATTTGCTAATTTTACCTAACTTAGTTATATAGATTTTACTTAATTCAGTACTTAAATTTTACTTAACATTTATGTGTGCAAAAACTTGCAGAAGAAAAATTAAGTAAATCTTACTTTACTTTTTCAGTGTGTGATTTGAAAACAGATACTTTCGAATGTTGTCATCACATATACAGCTTCATATGCATGAGTTTTCTAATTCAGTAGGTTTGCTCATTAGCTAAAGCGTTACGGCGTTGCACTTGAGTGATGAAGAGCTCCAGTACGAATCCCGTGAAACTACAGTTCGGCAAAACAGCTAAAAAAAGTACGGCTGCATCAACAAATGCATTTTTATATCACTTTTACATTTGTTAACACTATCGGAAGGTTTAGGGTTGGCTTTGGTGTAGGGGCTATTTCCAACACGATAGAGCCTTTAGCCTTTAGCCTTTAAGATTACCCTTTAGCGACACTCCTTGAATATTTAAATGCTGAACAGCAGTACGTACCTCAAGAAGCGTAATAAAACAAAGCAATATGTGCCTGTACCAACTTGATAAAAACGTGCCACGGTCACATATTGAACGCAAAATGTGCCGCAAGGTACGTAATTAAGGTGTTGCAGAAATGTATATCCAGGCATGTATTTTCATGAGCCTGGGTTGGGCATTTCGATTAAAACACAAATCTTGTAAAAACACCACCAACGCTTACCCTTGTTTTACTGCATTGTCTGTCTCTGCGTATCTTGGCTTGCAATTCTGTAACCGAATCTGAGTTTCTTCTGCCCAGCCTGCCACAGTTGCCGCACCCATCTTGCAATTGGTTGAGCTGGAAAGAGATTGACAGATATGAGTGGATCGCTCTAAATATCCTGATAGTTTCTGGTGGGCTCAATTTTTACACTTTTGTGGGAGATAAACCCATGACTGGTATGCTTATAGAAGCCAATGAACAATAAACTGGGTTAAGAGAATGCATTTTGACACAAACTTCACCTTTAACTTCATTAGCTACATTTGCATGCAGCACAGAATGCAGTATTTACATATTGTAGCATAGGGCTGAAGCAGTATCATACCCTGTTTCACAGCCCCTTACTTATATGGCAAATGAATGCAAAGCTCTCTGCCCATCGTGTACTGTGTAAAAAGCCATTAATTCCTGCTAGAGCTTTCAAGCTGTGTTCACCAAACTCAGCACAGTACTTCAGGCTGTTCTGACTTAGTAGGCTTTATTTCTCGAATTGATCAGACTTGATTGTCCTGTAGTGAAAAGCCTTACATCCATCCATTCAGTCAAGCTTGAAACTATTTAAACATTTCAGGAAAGGCTTTGTCTAGCCAGTGTCCGAGTTTGTCGTGACAAATTTACTTTTTTCAGTTAACGTATGCCTCAGAATGTGACAAGCCATTTAGTGTTTGTCCTGATGAGTCATTTTAGACCTGCATGGTCCAGTGCATGATGTGGCATAGCACTGCCAATCTATGAAAAGCTGGAAAGCTGGCTGTAGTTGGATGTTTTCTTTTCTGCTTTTGTTCATGGTCTTTTTGGCTTTACAGTAATGATAGGACAGTTAATACCAGACAGTAATGTGGATGGCTGTTTACTGACATGGAATGCATGAACACAACTGCATTTATATTTTATATGTCAGTATTTATTTCTATTTGGCAGTGTGTTAGTTTCATCAGTTTCAACAGCTACACTCTTAAAAATAAAGGTGCTTCTTCACAGTGATGCCATAGAAGAACCATTTTTGGTTCCACAAAGAACCATTCAGTCAAAGGTTCTTTAAAGAACCATCTCTTTCTTGCCTTTTTATAATCTGGAGAACCTTTATTCGCCACAAAGAACCTTCAGATATTAAAGGTTCTTCATGGAACCATTTAGACAAAAAAGGTTCTTCTACAGCATCGTGAAGCACCTTTATTTTTAAGAGTGTGTTTCCAGCTTTAGTATTTTCTCTAGCAAGTCCTCTAAAGCATTATAGCTTGATTCAGGTTTAAACACATACATTTTTGCACTTGCATAAGAGTAGTTAAAAATGTATGCAATGGAAGAGTTTTATAGATTAGCGCACTAAAGGTTTGAGTCTGCACTTGGGGCTTGATAAATGTTTATGGTGCACCGAGAGCTCGGCAATTACTTCCCTATGAAGTTATGATACAGTCATGTTTTATGGAAGGCCTGATATTGAACTGTGCTCTACAGTGTGAACATCTTTAGATCTACTATTGTCGTTTGAAACATTTCACAACATTGGGATAAAGACTGATTGCCATCTGTGGGTTCAGTAAGGAATGCTGTCAAGATGCCAAGACGAAATGTCCCTGCCTTGATGAAGCAAGCTGCATCAGGGATCCACACTGCAACTAAAATTGTCACAAAAGCAGCAAAAAATGTACAAGGATAATTTAAAATCTAGTCACAATTGGTGACAAGTAGGAAAGCTTTGTGTGCATCTATATTCAGTTTTGGCAGATACCATCTTGTGCATACCAGTGTTGAATACCAATGAAAAATGACTCTCATGAACTGGTTGTTTGTAGTGAATCATTTGAAATAACAGATTCAAACAGTTTGAATCAGATTCAGTGAATCATTTGGAGCTGTTACTGAGTTTACAAATGGCTCACTCACTGAACTGTCAGTCTTTTTTCATGTCCAATTCAAATTAAACCAAGAATCATTCATTGGAAGCTGCATCTAGATAGCATATCTCTCTATTGTTGTTGTTGTTGTTTTTTTTTTTAATTAATCAGATACCATCTTGTGCAAACCAGTGCTGAATACCAATGACAAATTACTTTCATGAACTGGTTGTTTGAAAAGAGTAATTTAATGAGACAATCAAACCAAACAATGAACATGATCATAACATGAACATGAAACAATCAAAAACATGATCATAAGCTAGCAGTTTGAATCAGGTTGAATTATTTAAAGCTGATACCAAGTTCACAAGTGACTCCTTCACTGAACACCGAGTCATTTTTCATGTCCAATTCAAAATGAACCAAGAATTGTTACTATTATATATGGTTTAAGTTCTTCAGGCATGTTTACTGACTGTCTATATGACAATGTGTCATTAAAGATACATATAATCAACACAGCGCTTGACTTTTGATATTTGTATGGCACAAATATTATCAGGATCACTTGTCACAGCATCAAATTGTAACAAATTCATACTAAATACAACTAACATCCTAGTTTATAGAATTTAAATCATTATAATCTATATATAAAAGTGTCCCTTCGTCACAGCTATAGCAGAATGAACTAAAGTGTTTCTGACAATCTCTGTCAAGCGATTTTGTCATTTACCAACTGAAAAATCATTTTCCTCTTAAACATTTAATTAATCATATCTTTGCTGCTCTGACATAGAAGCCCGCTTCTGGCAAAAAAGGTAATTGCTTTTTATCTCATAATTCAGACTTTTTTTCTTGCAACTGCGAGTATTTAAAATGTTCTTTTTTTTTTACTCAGAATTGCGTGATATAAATTCGACATTGCAGCAGATAAAATCATAATTGTGAGATAAAAATCACATTTCTGACTTTTTTCCTTGCAATTCTTTCACTAACACTTTATTTTAAGGTGTCCTTGTTAGACGTTTCATGTACTTACTATTATAACAATATGCATAAATGCAAGTAACCCTAAGGCAAATCCTAATCCTAACCCTAATCATATTGTAAGTACATGTAATTAATTAATATTACTAAGTACTTAAATGTATAATTACACTTTAACAAGGACACCTTAAAATAAAGTGTAATCATTCTTTCCTTTTTTTTTGCAATTCTGAATTTTTCCCGCAATTCTTTTTTTTTTTTTTCTTCCATTTCTTTACAATTCTTTCTTTTTATCTCACAGTTCTGATGTTTGAGATATAAATTCGCAATTGCGAGTAATAAAGTCCAATTCTGAGGGGGAAAAAGACTGAATGTTCTCAGAATTGCTAGTTTTATATCTTACAATTCTGACCTAATAACTCAACTCTAACAATTGCATGTTATAAAGTCAGAATTGTGAGTTAATATTTTACCTTTTGTCCTTGCAATTCTGACTTTATTCTACAATTCTTACTTTTTTCTCACAATTCTGACATTTTTTCTCTTAATTTCATAATAAGAAACTCATACTTCTTACCTTTTTCTCAGAATTGTGAGATATAGGCTAAACTTGCAATTGCGAGTCAGAATTGCAAGAAACAAACTCACAGTTCTTACTTTTTTTCTCAGAATTCTGTTATAAATCACAATTGCGGGATACGAACTCACAATTGCGAGTAAAAAAGTCAAAATTTCAAGATGTTTATCTTTATTTCTCGCAATTGCGAATTTTTTTTCTCACAATTCTGATTTTTTTTCCTCTGAATTTCGTAATAAAAACAATTCTTACCTTTTTCTCAGCATTGTGAGATAAAAACTCGCAATTGCGAGAAATAAAATCAGAATTGAGAGATTTTTATCTCATAATTCTGACTTTATTTCTCGCATTACCTTTTTTCTTGCAATTCTGACTTTTTTCTCACAATTCTTTTTTTTTTTTCAGAATCGTGAGATATAAACTCGCAACTGCGAGTAATAAAGTCCAGTTCTGAATGGGGGAAAAAACTGATATATTCCTTAAAAACTCACAATTGCGCGTTCTAAAGTCAGAATTGTGAGTTTATATCTTACCTTTTTCAAACAATTCTTACTTTTTTTCTTGCAATTCTGACTTTTTTCCTCAGAATTTCAAGATTTAAACTAGCAATTCTGAGAAATAAAGTCAGAATTGTGTTTATATATATATTTTATATCGCACAATATTGACTTTACAACTCGCAACTGCAAGTTAATATCATGCGATTCTGAGAAAAAAATGTCAGATGTCAGATGTCAAATGTCTCACAATTCTGACTCCTGACTTCAAAAAGTCAGAATATCTTTTTTATTTTTTATTGAATGACAGAAATGGGCTTCCATAGTCTGGAGCCTCGTACATGTAGGAAAAGAACTGACTGGGGTCATAGTATTGTGCTTTGATTGACTGCTAACTTGAAAACATCATAAAACTTACATAAGGTCAGTTGACACCATTTCAGCTTGATCGGTGACAGTTACTGCCACTCAAAACCAGTTTCTTGCAGTTCTGTTTGGCAGATCTCAGCAGGCTTTCTCTCAGTTTGATGCAGCCTCTCCCGTCTGTGCACAGGGCCAAACTGCTACGCGGACACAGCGGTGATCCCGGCCGGTCGAGAGGTTAAGATTGACGAATGCACCATCTGCTACTGCACGTACGAAGAGGGCACCTGGCGTATCGAGAGGCAGGCCACCTGCAGCAAGAACGAGTGCCAGCCGAGCTAAGGCTCGAGACCCTCAGCCTTCACCCGGACAGCTGTGGAGATGTGGATCACCTGTCCCAGCTGTGGTCTGTATGGGCTCAGCACGGCAGCCCTGAGCCTCACACGCAGCCAAGACACCGGCCACCGCGTGCCGTTACATCAGTCGGTCATTTGACTATGAACTCAGAGTGTCCTGTAGCATGCAGCGGACGGGCCAATTAACCTGGGAACAAGGCCAAGGGCCAGAGTGCAAAACGCTACTTTCCTCTCGCTACCACGGAGTCTCTGAGTTGGCATCGAGTCATGACGAGTGATGAGATTCATACGTTAGAGTTACATGTATAGTCTTAGGAGGCATGGAGTCGAATTCAGCTATATTAATACTTCAAGTTTGTATTGAGATTTATAACCCATATAAAGGATATTTATTTATGTATGTGCTGGTTCAACGATTATGATTGGATTCAGATATCTGATTTACAGTGAAATGATATTTTTTATAGCCACTGTATTTTGATATGCTGTAACGTTTTAATACCGGATCGACTTCAGTCCGTCTTATTAGAATGTATAACGCACCTACAGCTGTCAATGTGTCTGGAGGAAACGTTTCGTCAAAGACTGTCAGCAGTGACACATAACATCTAACACAACGTCAGGATAGTCAACAGAGCAGAATGGATTCGCTCTCCATTCAAGGAAATCAAAATTGGAAAAAAAAGCTGCTTGCAGATGTTTGCATTTATGTTAAGTCTCTATTGTGCTCTTATCTGAGGTCCGTTTTGCTAAGACGTGTTTCTATGTGTAGGTGTTTTCATGTTCCAAATAAATCGTTACACTGTGCATGCTTGTTTGTGAGTTAGATGCTGATGTGAGGTCGACTAAGGTTAGTTACCATTTTTAAATGCAGGGCCATGCTTAAAATGTCAAGTAAAAACATGAAAAATAGCACAGATTTCATGGGGAATATTGAACCAGGAGGAGTGCCCAATCGAGTGGCTGGTCCAATAACTCAATGCTTTAAATTTAGCTCTGTCAATAAAGACCTCTGTATTAGCATTTTACTTTCAAGACACTTAACCCCAGGTCTTCTGTTCTTGCAGTCAGTGTACTAAATTGTAGCGTAAATAGCACTGTTATTTTAGTATCACTGAGATACTATTATAGTTTTATTAATATTTGTAATTAGTTGCCGTTTTTGTATTTTCCGTTTTCAGTTTAATTTTAAAGTTTTAATTGTTTTTTTGTCTGTTATTGTCATTTTTATTAGTTTTTTCTGGCAACACTTTAGTTTAGGGACCAATTCTCACTATTAACAAGTTGCTTATTAGCATGCATATTACTAGCATATTGGTTTTTTTTAGTACTTATAAAGCACATACTAATACCTTATTCCACATCCCTGGACCACAAAACCAGTCATAAGGGTCAATTTTGAATACTGAAAATAAATAAGCTTTCCATTGAGGTATGGTTTGTTAGGATAGGACAATATTTGGCCGAGGTACAACTATTTGAAAATCTGAGGATGCAAAAAAAAAAAAAAAACAATTTGAGAAAATTGCTTTTAAAGTCCAAATTAAGTTCTCAGCAATGCATATTACTAATCAAAAATTAAATTTTGATATATTTATGGTAGGAACTTTACAAATTATCTTCATTGAACATGATCTTTACCTAATATTCTAATGATTTTTGGCATTAAAGAAAAAGCGATTTTTTGCCCCATACAATGTATTGTTGGCTATTGCTACATATATACCTGTGCTAGTTAAGGCTGGTTTTATGGTCCTGGGTCACATATTACATCCTTGAACCCTACCCCATACCAGAGGTCATGTTAACCGAAAATAGTCCGTCATTGACGGAATTTTTTCATTAGTGACGGAAAAATCTTAAGGTCGTCCGTCACTTTGACAGGTTACACTGAAGGTGATCTATTGTAACTTGTAACTGTAATTCCCACTCCTGTCCAGTTGGTGGCGAGTGCGCTCCAATGTAGCAGCAGAACACTGGATCCAGAACAAAAACGAAACTGTCACGAATCTTTTGCTCTGCGTTTGATTACGCACAGGCCAGTACCCAGAAGCTACAACGATCTATCACGCCTCATTAAAGAGCACCAAAACGGTATTTATTACTTCTTAATGAAATGGACAGAATTTGAAATCTGAGACTTTGTTTCATATCAAAAGTAACACAAAGCTTAGCCTATTTCAATTTATTGGATGGGAGGCACACTATGTACTGTCCATTTATGAAAACAACTGAAAACATCCTAACTTAGACCAAAAGATCGATTGGGATTTATGAATCGATACTGGTTCATAAAAATGAGGATATATTAAAATCGCTGTCACTGCAAGGCAGTCTCATCTGTTCATCTGTTCTCTTCAAAATAAAGGCATAAGCCTATATCGTCCTGTAGGTTCATAATTAAAAATGAAAATGTGAACAAAAATAAAGCAATCTAATGTGTTATTATGATTAAAATATGAAAAATAAAATGATGGGTAATAATAAATTATGACTGAATTTTTACGACCCTGTCCATTAAAATGAAGTCTAACGCAACCTCTGTCCTATACCTAAATTTAACTTGACAAATACCTTATTGACTATTAATAAGCAACAAATTAGGGGTTTATTGAGTTAAAAGTTGTCATTAACAGTGAGATTGTTCCCCAAACTAAAATGTGAAAAATGTTTTTTTTTTTTTTTTTTATAATATTCATACAGTAACACTTTAGATTTCACTATTAACTAGTTGTTATTAAGTAGCACGCATATTACTAGTATATTAAGTGTTTATTAGTACTTATAAAGCACAATAATACATGACCATATTTCAGATCCCTTAACTCTACAGCTAAACATAACTAAGAACATCTACCTACTTACTATGAATAAGCAGCAAATTAGCAGTTGTTTTTTTTTTTGTTTTTTTTTGAGGGAAAACTCTTAGTTTAATATGTGTTCCCTAAGTGTTACAGTCTATGCAGATTTTATTTTTTAATTTTAGTTTGTTATTTTAGTAAAACTAATTTAGTATCAAGTTAAACTAAATGAAAATGAGAATTGTACATTTTCGGTTAACATTTTATTTCAAGTAACAAAAAATGTTCTTTGGTCACACTTTAGTTTGGGGACAAATTCTCACTATTAACTAACTACTAACTATGACTTTTGTCTTAGTAAATTACTAATTTGCTGCTTATTAATAGCTAGGTAGTTGTTAAGTTTAGGTATGGGGTCGGACTAAGGGATCTAAAATATGTTCATGCAGAACAACACATTAATATGTGCTTTATCAGTACTTATAAACAGACATTATGCTAGTAATAGGCATGCTAATGAGCAACTAGCTAATAGTGAGAATTGGTTCTGAAAATAACGTTACTTTTCTATATGGTTTTAGTATTAGGTAAAGGGATAGTTCACTCAAAAATGAAAATTCTGTCATTAGTTACTCACCCTCATGTTGTTCCAAACGTGTTAGACCTTTGTTCATCTTCAGAACACAAATTAAGGTATTTTTGATGAAATCCATGAGCTTTCTGACCCTGCATAGACAGCAATGCAACTGACAAGGCCCAGAAAGGTAATAAGGACATTGTTAAAATAGTCCATGTCACATCAGTGGTTCAACCTTAGTTTTATGAAGCTACGAGAAGACTTTGTGTGTGCAAAGAAAATAAAAAAAACTACTTTAATCGACAATTTCTCCTCTTCTGTGTCAGTCTCCGACATATGCATATGGTGCTGCTGACGCATGTCCTTACCTTTCTGGGCCTTAAACGTTTTAATTACATTGCTGTCTATGCAGGGTCAGAAAGATCTTGGATTTCATCAAAAATATCTTAATTTGTGTTCTAAAGTTGAACAAAGGTCTGAAGGGTTTGGAACGACATGAAGGTGAGTAATTAATGACAAAATTTTCATTTTGGGGCGAAATAACCCTTTAACTATAATAACTCTGGTGAAAAGCTCCTGCAGAATGGCACATAAAATAATTACCACTGGGTAATATAAACTAGTGATATAAAAATTGGGACTGGAGCACTGGAAAATGTGAAACTACGGCTGTTACATATAGCTGCAGCAATTTCTTCATGATCTAACCCTTTGAAATAACTTTTGTTGGTATGACCTAGATTGATTCTGCAATATGAAATATTCTTGACTTGATTAAAGCCAGTTCATTTAGATATTACCACATCAAGCACGTTTTTAGGTTACCTGACAAAATGTTTTTTACAGTGAGAGCAGAAGTGTAAAAATGCTGTAAATCATACCCAGCCCTGATTTGCTTATTTTAATCAAACTCCCACCCTGGGGAATCTGTCTTGTTGAACTTCATCACGCTGAAGAAAGAACACTAGCTAAAAAGATCCTCACAATGCACAGTGTTCATGTCTGGAAACGGTAAGGAATATCATAGTGCACTGCAGTATTTCTCATTTTTGAGACCCTAGGAGATAAAAACAACAGCAGATTTAAAAAAATTTTCAAATTTGATGCTCATGTAGGATAAAGATAACAGCTAATGGAGTTAGTTCATGTATACTAAGCATCAAATAATCACTTGTCTTCCCAGTTCAGAGCATCTAATAATGAGACAATGAGTGGAAACATCAAAATGTGCAGGGCTGAGCTACTCCAAGATCACTGGACTAAGAAACACTGATCTAGATGATTCAGTCAGCTCAAACACCTCCCACTGATGGAGATGTGAGATACATGTAAGATGTGTCTGTGCTTGAACAATAATCAACAGTGTCTTGTTGAATACTGCCACTGCTCACATGAAATCAATACACGACTGAGGCGGCAGCCTGTGATATGCTGACAAGAGGGAGTAGAAGTGAAATCTTGATATACTGTAGCTGTTTGATAGATTTAGAAGTTAACCCAATAATGCATTACAATAATCAATCCAGGAAGTAACAAATGCGTGATAAGGCCTAATTCTAGCAATGTTCCTAAAGTGAAGGAATGCAGATTTTGTGATACTTTTAATATGTGAATCTACTTTCAGATGGGCGTTGAAAATTACACAGAGGTTATGAGCATGAGTCACAGTACTGTTGTCCATAATTAAATTAAAACTGCTACTGCTACCTTTATGAATAGCTGCTGGTGTGCCAATGAGAAGAACCTCTGTCTCTGAACAGTTTAGTTTTAAAAAATTTGAAGTGACATTGATATCGGACTTAAAGGAGAACTCCACTTTCAGAACAACAGTTTACAAAAAATGTACTCACCCTTATCATCCAAGATGTTTATGTCTTTCTGTCTTCAGTCATGAAGAAATTATGGTTTTTGAGGAAAGCATTTCAGGATTTTTCTCTGTATATTGGACTTAATTGGTGCCACCATTTTGAACTTCCAAAATGTAGTTTAAATGCAGCTTCAAAGGGCTCTAAACGATCCCAGCCCAGGAAGAAGGGTCTTATCTAGGGAAAGATCGGTCATTTTTTTCAGAAAATAAAAATTTGTTTACTTTTTAAGCACAAAAGCTCATGTAGCACAGGCTCTTGGATGCGCGTCCACAACACTACATACTATTGAATCACGTCGAAAGGTCACGTGGAACTACAGACCCAGTGTTTACAAAGCGAATGAGCAAAGACTAAGAAAGTGCAAGTAAGTCAAACGCTGTTTACAAACAAAAAGGTACAACGATGTCAGACGATTGTGAAGTTGTAGGAGAAAATGAGCCGGAGTACACAGATGATGAACTTAGACGTGATTCGTAGTGTCGTGGACGCGCATCCCAGAGCCTGTGCTACACAAGCTTTTGTGCTTAAAAAGCATACAAATTTTTATTTTTCAAAACAAATAACACATCGTGTCGCTAGATAAGACCCTTCTTCCTCGGCTGGGATCGTTTAGAGCCCTTTGAAGCTGCATTTAAACTACATTTTGAAAGTTCAAAGTCGGGAGAACCAATGAAGTCCATTATATGGAGAAAAATCCTGAAATGTTTGCCTCAGAAAAAAATAATTTCTTCACGACTGAAGACAAAAAAGACATGAACATCTTGGATGACACGGGGGTGATTAAATTATTTGTAAATTGTTGTTCTGGAAGTGGAGTTTTCCTGTAAAGCTGATATAAATGTGAGTATCATCAGCGTAAAAGTGGTACCCTAAGCCAAAGTTCCTTAAATTTGGCCCAAAGGACGTATATAAATGCTAAATAATACAGGACCCAAAACAGATCCCTGAGGAACACCATGACATACCTGTCAAATGTCCGATTTAGATGATTCAGTCAGCTCAAACACCTCAAACTGATGGAGATGTGAGATACATGTAAGATGCGTCTGTACTTATAAGCAATATAATAATAAGCAACAGTGTCTTGTTGAATACTGTCACTGCTCACATGAAATCAATACACGACTAAACCAGCAGCCAGTGCAGACTATAAAGGACACCTGTTATATGCTGACGAAGTGAGAACATATGCTGCTGAATTCTGGATATACTGTAGCAGTGTGATAGATTTAGCAGGAACCCAACAAATAAGGCATTACAATAATCAATCCAGGAAGTAACATATGCGGGAACAAGCCTTTCAGCATCAGACAGTGTGAGGAAAAGCCTAATTCTAGCAATGTTTCTAAGGTAATGAAATGCAGATTTTGTGATACTCTTAATATGGGAATCTACTGTTAGATGGGCATTGAAAATCACTCGAGGTTACGAGCATGAGTAGATGAAATTTGTACAAAATCAAATTAAAACCTGCCTTTAAGAATAGCTGCTGGTGTGCCAATGCTATCTCACAACCAATTTGTACGTATTTTACAAGGTAATAATTCGTACAACCTTATTCATACCATTTTGTAAGATTTGTCTAAACCTCTTTGACAGGTAGGTTTATGGATGGGGGTTAGGGGTAGATCATTTGTATGAATTCATACGAGTTTGGGAACTCATAAAATACGTACGATTTAGCAAAAAGTAAGGTTGTATGAATTTGTATGAATTAGCCACCTCGTAAAATATATACACGAATCGCCATGAGATCAGGTTGGATGTGCCAATGAGAAGAATCTCTGTCTTCAAAAAAATGTTTTTAGTTATGTGTTTATTTCCTGCATACACTGAGAAAGACACTGATATCGGATTTAGAGCTGAAAAATCTGAGTATCATCAGAATAAAAGTGCTACCGTAAGACAAAGTTCCTAATAATTTGGCCCAAAGTCAGCATATAAAAGCTAAATAATAAAGGACCCAAAACAGACCCCCGAGGAACACCATGACAGACCTGTTCAACAATCTGTAAGGTAGGATTTATGAGATTTGTTGTATTTTAAATCCAAATTTACTTTGTAAAAAGCCAAACAGTTGATCATACTGATTTAAAAGTTAAGGATTTATTAGTTTGAATACACATTGAACCAAAAAATATCATAACAGTGTGCTT
The DNA here is from genome assembly GCA_019740295.1 of Labeo calbasu. Classification (NCBI taxonomy): domain Eukaryota; kingdom Metazoa; phylum Chordata; class Actinopteri; order Cypriniformes; family Cyprinidae; genus Labeo; species Labeo calbasu. Next base: position 3,779 of record JAHKKF010523744.1, on the reverse strand, counting down.
GATTGCTGAAAAAAAGGTGTTTGGTAGTGACGTTCCTTAAAGTTACACAGATTTTTTCAGACTTTTCAACACATTTATCTCAAAATGATGAAACCTATCTACTTGCACCTTGTGGCTATGAGAAAGAGGGACACAGGAATATTTCCTAATCATAAATTTAGGGTTGTAGTTAAATTCAGTCTCAGCCAATGGACTAAAACATACACTGTTTCGGTAATGACATGAACATTTTTTTGTAAACATAAAGTTTCTTAGTTTACAAACAAAAGATACTCTTAAAAACAACAGTGGAAAAAATACAAAAATTATTTCAATATCATTTTCATAATTTGAAATTTAGGGGTTAGGGTTCAGAACAGCCACCTCCCAACTGAAAGTACCCAATAAATGATGATTTTATATATATTAAGCTTACTAATATTTTAAATATCATTGTGGGTTTCAATAGATAATAGAAGGATATTAGTAAACATCTAAGATTTGACTTTTTAAATGCTTTTTTAACGTGTTTTTGTGACAGCAGTTTGCACCAGTTCTGTAGAATGGCCTATATACTATTTAGCTTTAATTTTTATTTCAATTTTAGTAATTTTATATTATGTCTGTTGTCAAATCAACATTTCTAATTTCCGTTATTTCTTTTTATATATTTATGTTTGATATTAAGATTTTCCAAAATAGTTATTTCAGTTAGCGAATTCCATTTTTTGTCTATTTTATCTTTATTTAAATTACCGAAACAGTTTTAGTTTAATTTTAGCAAACAGTAACACTGTTTTAGACACTAAATGGCTTTTCTTCATTAGTATGCGCCATGTTTTTAAAATTGACCTTTAATGGGCATGTCAACCGTTTGATTAAGGTCAATATTTTTCATTAAAGGTCAGAATGAAAAACAAGTGCACAAATGACTTGTGTTTTTAAAAGATGTTTATCTCCAGTAATTTCTGTAGGGACAGTTCAAGTGTTAACGCACAATGACTGCTGTGATTTATTTGCTCTAAACAAAACAAAGTGTTGAAAATGCCGATCATTAATTTAACGCGAGAGACGCAAAGTGAAGTTGACAATTTCATATGACCAGATAATATGCGCCAACATTAGGTGTGATATCAAAGACGCACATGCTGAATCTTGCATCAAAGTAATTCAGTCAGATCCCTCCTGCCATATGGCAGCTCTTAAATGCAGTTTGGTTTGATGTCAAGTGCTCTGCCGCTAACTGAAAGCTACAAAGAGCATAACACGGGTTAGCTGAGTAGATTATACAGTATTAAATTTTATTCCGTTGCCACTTCAGTGCATTGAGCAAACTCTCAGCAAACAAACAGCAAGTCTCTCCTCAGGATTTTCTTCAGCAGCCTCATTTACGCAGAGAAACGGCAATTAGTTTTTGGGATTAAAGATGAGGGTTTATATTGAGAGGTTTATATTTCCCTCATGATGTTTTATCAGCAGTTAATAATGTGTCCAATCAATTAAAAGACCATAAAATTACACAACATAATTACAGGCAGATTATGAATAACGGAGCAGAATTATGGTCTTAAAAGAAAATGTTACTAGATTATACAGAAACAAGTGCTCGTTTAAAAAGTTGTTTCATGTTTGTTTACTCTGCACCCCTCTCTCTAAACCAGGGTTGCCAGACAACCAGTGCATCCCTCCTGTAGCAAAACGTGCCTTCGGGCAAGACTGGGGGATTGTGGGAAAATGAAGCCAGATGCGTGCACATACATGACAGAAGAGCTGATCACCCCCCGGCATCTCCCTGTGCTTCAATCTATCCCTTTCTTTATCTCTGATCACCTCCAATGTGACTTTTTCCCTCTCGACATCTCGGCTGTGGGGCTCAATGGATTTGGAATCATGGATTTCTTCATGCATCCTTTTGTAAAGTCTGACACCCTGCTGGCTGTACACAATTGCCATTAAAGTGTCTCTTTCCCACAGTATCACTAACTCCTCTTTGGCTTTTGTACCCATCTTTCAGATGAGAATACTTTCTTTTGTACTTCCCAGTTCCGTTTTTTCAGCTTTGACCTTAAAACGAGCTCTTATCATGGGACAAAAGATCTGGAAGCTTGGCTGTTTTATATATCCCACGCACATTTTCATTTTATTTGTAAAAGAAAACAACCTTTTTAGGATAGTTTCGCCTCTATTTGGTCTTACTAGTTGAGCTCAATTATTAAAACTAACTCTAATGACTACACAGTCGAGGGTAGCCTGAATTAGTTTGCCCCTTTGAAATGGAATTCCCCAAGTGTCTTAATACCAGCAACTCCGTCTGTCTTCAAAGGGAACTTTTAATGAGGGAATCTGTTACACAAACTAAAACCGATTACCCCGTGCTGCATCTAAAATTTTCCCTAATATACGAACGTCCCCTGGTCATTCAAATGATAGTAAATGCTTCTCCCTTAACAAGCAGTGACATTCATTTCTGGCTTGTAGCCAGATTACTTCATACATGGCTAATACCCCATTAAACATGTCTGTCAATCTGCGCTGATTTCCTCCGGACCAAGCTGCATTCCCACTGGCTGAAATCTGAAGGAGTTTCTGACACGGAAAACACAAACCGCTGTGCGAAGTGATTAATTGAGCGATTTTGTCGGTAATTGTGTTTGTGTAAGGTATAAAATGAACAATAAGCGTTTGGCTGTGTTCCATTAGCAACATGTCCACATCGCTTCGAAACAGATAAAGAGGAAATTTCACACTCTGATTTCTGGCCTTCTTACGGCCTCTACACACACCACTACAAATGACAATTAAATGATAGCAGCGTCTCAAAATTAAACACAGCACCCAATTTATTAAGCTATGTGATTGTTCATTATGAAAGTGAAACATGCAGAAATTTAAATACAAATCACCAGCTCATGAGCAGAATAATGTTTCAGCTCAAGAAATACCGTCTTATCGGAGAAAGTCAAATAATATTATAAGCGAGTGGGTTTTCATACTGATGTTAGCTTGACTGGTTTAGATAAATACTTTTTAGATATTATTATTAAAGTTAACTTTATATATATATATATATATATATATATATATAAATTATGTATAATGTTTAAACTTTGTTTCTTTTACTTGTTTATACAGTGCCATCCATTAATATTGGCACCCTTGGTAAATATGAACAAATCTGCATTGTTTATCTTTTTGATCTTTAATTTAGAATATTCACAAAATTCCAACCTTTCATTGTAGTAAAACTATTGAAAGTGGAGGGAAACTCACATTATGAAATAAATGTTTTTCTCTAGTTCATGTTGGTCACAATTATTGGCACCTCTAGAAATTCTTATGAGTATAATATTCCCATTCATATTTAGGACAAAAGTAAATGAAATGCAAAATGCAGTAAATTGTTTAACCTTTTTGTGTCCTACATGGACCTGTTGTTTTAAAAGCTGCCATGCTATTTGATTTTTTTTACATTTTTGAGCCAAATCCCAAAATTGTCCAATGGTGTGACTGTCTAAAGCATCTTTTTCTGTTGGCGCCAATAGCCTTGCGGTTAGTGCGCCGACATACAGTGCAATTGCGCTCACGGCGACCCGAGTTCGAATGCCGGCTCGTGGTCCTTTGCTGATCCCACTCCCCTCTCTCTTCACCCAATGCTTTCCTGTCTGATCTACAGTAGTCAACATTTGAAGTGGATCAGAAAAGTTCATCAAAGTTGTCCTAAGACAAGAAGAGGGTATTGTTTTGGATTTAGGACAACTTTGATGAAAGGTTTTGATCCACTTCAAATGTTGACTACTGTA
>JAHKKF010523741.1:12053-24402 GCA_019740295.1 Labeo calbasu | reverse complement strand
CGAATGCCTTTTCTCTTCTGCAAACTCACCCTCCCGTCTTGTGCACATGTAATCAATCAAAGCCGACTAGGGGTTTCACCTGCGTCTTCACCCATCCCTAAGACCATCTCTTTTCATTTCAGAAAGAAACACCTTGCTGAGTGGCTGAGATGCGCACACTTTCCCTGATGACCCCGGGCTAATTTCATAGGCTGGCAAGTCGCGACAAAACACGTGTGCTCGTTTCCGCGCCTCCACAGATGTGCCATTTACGAACAGTAATGTGATGCTCAATGACAGCCATGGCGGGACGGAGCATCTGCGCTGCTCACGAGCTCCACAGGGCTTGAAGGAGATGTCTGTCACACTCACTATTAATGAGACTTTGTTTGTAAATGCTTGGTTCCTGCTAATAATTAGTACACACTCAGTGCTGCTTCTCTCTGGAGCACTACTGAACTACATAATGACTCTGTTTTGCTTCCCAAAGCTACTTGTTGGATTAATAAGAATTCCAATTCCACGGCAACCTCTGAGAGATCTAGCAGAGGTCACGGGCAACACAAGGAAGTTTCTGGAAATGAATGCAATATTCCGTAGCTGATTGCGGAATTTGAATTAGCTTGTTTAACAAATAGCATCTGAATGTGCTCATTAGAGAATTCGTACAGTGAGCGCGAGGTCTGCGGTGGAGCTGTGCTGATACAACATTTCCGAGCGGCGCGCAGATTTATTTTTCACAATGATTAATTTATACTCTGTGTATTGCTATGCACATGACAGTGCAGCTAGTTTATTGATGACGGTAAGAAATGCCCGCTGTCATGTTTATCGTTGTACTTTTCCAGCCGAGCTCTGTTCCAAAACTTAGTGAGCTGCCGCTCTGCCGTCTGTCTACATAGGCAGCTTCATTCACTGACAGCGACTCGGAGTAACAAAGCAACCAGAAGGCATTTATTTTCAATTATTGCTGACAATTTGAAGTAATACAAACAGCAGCGATTGTTCAACTTATAGTATGGTATATTATATATTATAGTACAGCGAATAGTAAGAGGAATGCAGTGAAGATTACATGATTTAGCTAGATTATGTGGGAGAAACAGTCTTCCATTTATAGTAGATAGAACTAATTTTATTTTTAATTTATAGAATATGTTTAAAATATATTTATGATCTGCATTCCCCATATTTGCATGTTGCCAGATCTAGGCCAAGCAGGCCAAAAGTATCTTTCTCCATTGATGCCATTCAAAAGTAGCCATGTATTTTGACTTAATTACAGCCAGGTCACTGACACAATTTTTATTATTTTAGCTGTTGACCAAAAATTTATTCAAGTTATAGTTATATAATGAATAAGGGCTTAAAGAGTATCTCATCAAAATTGGAGGAAAGGTTAAAGAATTACATCTCTTTAATATGTATCTCCCCCCTTTTTCAAGGGAACATAAGTAATTGGACAGTTGACTCAAAAGCATGGACATTTGTGAGCTATTCCTTCATTTTTTCTACATCAGTTAAGCAGATAAAAGGTCTGGAGTTGATTTTAAGTGTGCCTTTTGTATTTGGATACTGTTGCTCCGAACCCTCATCATGCGATCAAAGGGGCTCTGCATGCAAGTACAACAGGCTTCAAAAACAAAATAAATCCATCAGAGAGATAGCAGGAACATTAGGATTGGCCAGATCAACAGTTTGGTACATTCTGAGAAAAAACAGAACACACTGGTGAGCTTAGCAACATAAAAAAGCCTGGATGTTCACAGAGGACTACAGTGGTGGATGATTGGATGATCCTCTCCATAGTAAAGAAAAACCATTTCACAACATCCAGACAAGTGAAGAACACTCTCCAGGAGGTAGCCGTATCACTGTTGAAGTCTACAATCAAGAGAAGACTTCACGAGAGAAAATACAGAGGGTTTACCACAAGGTGCAAACAAGGATTAGACTTTGCCAAAAAACATCTAAAAAAGCCAGACAACTTCTGGAAAAGCATTCTTTGGATGGCTGAAATTAAGATCAACCTGTACCAGAATGATGGGAAGAAAAAAGTATGAGGAAGGCTCGGAATAGCTCATGATTCAAAGCACACAACATCATCTGTGAATCATGGTGGAGCAGTGTGATGGCATGAGCTTGCGTGGCTTCCAGTGGCACTGGGTTACTGGTGTTTATTGATGACGTGATAGAAAACAGAAGCAGCCGGATGAATAATTAAGTGTATAGGGATATACTGTCTGCCCAGATTCAGTCAACTGGAGCAAAGCTGACTGGGTGGCGCCTCATAGTACAAATTGAAGAGGACCCAAAACATACAGCAAAAGCAACCCAGGAGTTTGTAAAAAAGTGGCATATTCTGCAATGGCCAAGTCAGTCTTCTGATTTCAACTTGATTGAGCATGCATTTCACTTGATGAAGACAAAACTAAAGGCAGAAAGACCCACAAACAAACAACAACTGAAGTCAGCTGCAGTAAAGGCCTGGCAAAGCATCACGGAAACCCAGTCTCTGGTGATGTCCATGAGTTCCAGACTTAAGGCAGTAATTGCCTGCAAAAGATCAACAAAATATTTAAAATGAACATTTTATTTTTGATTATATTTATTTGTCCAATTACTTCTGAGCAACTGAAAATGGGTGTAATTCCTTAGCATTTTATGTTATATTTTTGTTAAAGCTTTACGTCTGCACTTCAATTTCATTTAGATTGTTTCATTTTTATTCTATTTTGTTGCCACCCAGAGCCAAAAATATGAAAATTGTGTACAAATATATATAGACCTGACTGTATATTATTGTGAGCACATATTTTTTCTGGTCCCACTTCATATTAGGTAGCCTTAACTACTATGTACTTACATAAAAAATAAGTACAATGTACTTATTGTGTTCATATTGTATTGCAAAACACTTTTGCTGCTATTGAGGTGGGATACGGGCAAGGTTAGGGGCATGTTTGGTGGTATGGGTAGGTTCATGGATGGGTTACACTCTTAAAAAAAAAAAAAGTTTTTTATTGGCATTAATGGTTCTATGAGGAACCTTGAACATCCATGGAAACTTTCAAAAGCAGAAAAGGTTATTTATAGTCAAAAAAAAAAAAAGATTTTTAAAATGTTCTTCAAAATGGTTCTTCTCTAGGAACTGTTCACTGATTTTGTTTCAGTGAAATACTGAAATTCACTGTAATAATATGTCATAATGTTACTGTTTTACTACATTTTGTGTCAAATAAATGCAGTACTGGTGAGCAAAAGAAACCATATTTATAGTTACAATAGTATACAATTCTTAATGTATACTATATCTTTATTTTTGTAAAAATATTTATTTGACACTGAAATCTTCTGTGCCGTCATAAGTTAAAGACTAGTGCCATTTTTGATCAATTTATTGCATCCTTGCTCAATAAAAGTAATAATTATATATATAAATCTTACCATCCTAAACGTTTATCTGGAACAGTCTGTGAGAAAATACAATTGATTTCAAATTGTGTACGTCCAAAGTGTCCCGTTGAGAGCCTGCCATTGAGATAAATGGGAACTCTAAAGGTCCATTGACGCAGAAAACTTTTTCTATTCCACTGTGCTACTTTTCTATTGTTTTTCAATATAAACACGTGCTAGATGAACTTCTTTGACCACTGCGCTCACATCTTGCATCTTCTGCACTGTCTCACGCTTGACACGGCATTGTAAAAACACGATACTAAAGTTTAAAGAAGTTGAACCTTTAAAAAAATGCATCTTGTGTCCTCACATTTTTAAAAGCAAAAGCGCATTCTTTGTGAATGGCCCCGAACTGCTTCTCTAGCTTTCTCCAGACCTCCTTGAAGAAGGCAGGCATCTCACTGGGTTTTTGGATCAATGCTAGTGTGTTTATGGCTGAATCATATTGCACAATGTGACTGACCATGATGAACTGCTAGGCCTGATACCTGACTTTTATTCACTCTGTAACACACAGAATGTGATTCTATTGAGTTACTCATTCGTGCCCAGAAGACTTCTGCGCTCGGTTCTGACCTCTTACGTGATGCCTTACGGCCTGAGAAAGAGGAATTATGCAGGTTTCTCTCTCTATTCTAACCCAGTTGTATATCTAAATTTGCCCCCTAGGGGGATGTAGCAGCGTGATTAAACTTGGCTCAGCCAAAGCAAAGCACAGAGCAAGAACTCTCCCTAACACCATCATTAGTAATGTTGATGTGCGTTAACAGGAGACAGAAAAGAAAAATACTACAGCTTGCAAATGATAATCTCATACGGGTCTATGATATAAAGATACTGGTCACATGGGATAAAGTGTATATTTTTTATTTCAAAATTAAGCTAGACCCACAAAAAAAGTCTTAATTATTTATGAACTGCAGGAAAAGAGAATATTTTTACTGGTTGATTAAAGCCTTCAGAGTGGCATCCATATGTTGCAAAGCTATGTTGCTGTAGGGGTTTTTGAGTTATATATAAAGAGGATATGGAAAATAGAATCTGCTAAGCTATTAAATAACTAACTTGCTTATTTCTATGAATTATGACCAGATGTTGATTTAACCAAAAATGCAGTAAAAACTAATAATATTGTGAAGTATTGTTACAAATGAAAAATTAATGTTTTTTTATTTTATTATATGTTAAAATGTAATTTATTCCTGTGATTTTCAGCGTCATTACTCCAGTCTTCAGTGTCACATGATCCTTCAGAAATCATTCTAATATGCTGATTTGCTACTCGAGAAACATTTCCAGTTATTATCAATGATAAAAAAACTGTTGTGCTGCTTAAAATGTTTGTAAAAATATTCAAAACAGAAGTCTATTGTGTCTTTTCTTTCTTTCTATATATATATATATACAAACACACACACTGTAAAATTTGATTATACACATTATAAAAATGTGTATGTATATATATATATTTTTTTTGCTGGCAAATATTTTGGAACCTGTGATTCTTTTTTTCAAGATTATTTGATAAATAACAAGTTAAAAAGAACAGCATTTATTCAAAAATATTTTCTAACAATGTAAATCTATGCTATCACTTTTTATTAATTTAAAACATCCTTGGTGAATAAAAGTATTAAATTCTTTCAAAAAAAGAAAGAATAAAAATTTACAGACCCCAGACTTTTAAACAGTAGACTTTTTAACCTTCTATTGATCAAAGAATCCTGAAAAAAAGTGTCCCAGGTCCCAAAAAATTTTTTAACATTGATAATAAATCAGCATATTAGAATGATTTCTGAAGGATCATGTGACACTTAAGCCTGGAGTAACAGTTGATGAAAATTCAGCTTTGCATCACAGAAATAAATTATATTATAAAGTATATTAAAATAAAAACCATTATTTTATATGGTAATAACATTTTGCAATATTACTGTTTTTTTTCCTGTATTTTTGATCGAATAAATTCAGCCTTGATGTCATTTTTAAAACCATTAAAAATCTCACTGATACCAGACTTTTGAGCGGCAGTGTACTAATACAGTAGGTATATATTATAAAATATATATGAATGTTCATTTTTTTTGGCTGTTTGTCATGGTTCCAACCCTGTTTTCTACACCCACAGCTGTGAAACTGTGGCATACTCTTGCGTATGCCATAAATATCAGATGATTTTTGAGTGACTGTACCTGTAAACATGAGGTTTGGACTTGGATTGATATGAAATGTCCTGGATGTCTCTGCTGCTCGCGTCAGGGTTTTAAAAATGTGTAGATGTGTTGCATGCTAGCACAGATTTTGTTCTGCTTCTATATTGAGAACATTAGATCCTGAGCTTGCTGAGGCATGAGTGAGCAGCTGCAGTGTGTTTCCTGCGTGTGCGGGGGGTTTATTTTTGAGAGCAGGGCATCACTTTGCTTCAGCTTACATTTCCCAAATAATTTGACTGAGGGAGGCGCGACGTTTGAGCCGAACGGCTCTTTTACTCAGAACAAGATTTTTATTTTTGCGTTGTCTGGGCTGACTTCAAGACATATGTAGTTTAGCGCCGCTTGTTTTGATCTATTCCTGCATCTGTTTCCATGCAGGCTACCTGCGTATTCAGAAGGGGGTCTGACTGTGTAGATGACGATGTAGAGCCGGTTGCAGACTGATAGCGTGGACTGCATTAGTTTGGTTACAGTGAGCATACAAAGACACTTTATTTGCGGGTGAGTCTCCGTCTTAGACCCGAGAGCCGCTCCAAGATCCACATCTAACTCATCTAATTGGTCTGCCATGACTACAAATGACTACGTTGACCTTGAAGTGGTTTCTGTCTCATACACACGCACACTCTATCTCGTCTCTCTCTCTCTCACACACGTACTTTCTATTTTCAGGACTCTGCTCAGTTCATTTTGTGATTGCCACATGGATCTCCTGGGGCCTGCTGCTGATCTGCTGTGCACAAGGTGTGGATGTGCACTGTGAATCGTAGATGGTGGTAGAGAGCCTTGTGGTAAGCCCAAACAGTTACAGTATAGTAGCTACTGTATATGGTTTAAAATAGATCAAAATCATCTCCATCTGACCAAGAGTAATGCGCTTGGGGAGACCTGATCCTATAGAAACTATACAGAAATAGCTCATTTTAAAGGAATATCCTGGGTTCGGTTCTGTTGATTACTACAGAAAAAAATTATTTTCTTATATAAAAATAAATAAATAAATAAAGTGTGACAGCAGCTACTAACTTACAATGGAATTGAATAGGGCAAATTTTTGAGTGATTTAAAAGCTTAAATGTAATGTTCATAAACTTGAGATTTATATATTTGAGCTGCATATACCTTTATATAAAATGTATAAATGTATATATTTAAATTGCATTTAATTGCATATAAAAATTACAATATATATTATTTTGACTGCATAATTTTCTTTAAAAAATAAAAAGCATGAATGCATCAATTACAATGGAGATGAATAGGGCAATGTTTTTGTGATTTAAAATCAGAAATATAACGTTTATAATCTTGAGATTTATATATTACATATATATTTATAAATGTGTATTTGAATTGCATATAAAATATCGACTTTGCATTTCCCTTTATGAAAAAAAAAAGGGCACACTTTTGAGTGATTTAAAAGCAGAAATGTAAAGTTTATAATCATGAGATTTATACATTTATGTATATTTGCACAGCATATCAATTTATATAAAATTTATAAATGTATATTTGAATTGCATATAAAATTAGATTGGATCATTTCCTTTTATAAAAATAAAAAGCGTGACTACAGCTATTAATTTACAATGGAAATTAATAGGACGCATTTTTGAGTGATTAAAAGCAGAAATGTAAAGTTTATAGTCATGAGATTTATATATTTATATATATATTTGAACTGCATATAAATTTATAAATGTACATTTGAATTGCATATAAAATTAGACTTTGCATCATTTTTCTTTTATAAAAATAAAAAGTGTGACTGCAGCTATTAACTTGCAATGCAAATGAATAGGGCAAAATTTTGAGTGATTTAAAAGCAGCAATGTCAAGTTTATAATCTTGAGATTTATATATTTGAACTACATATAAATTTATATAAAAAAAATACATTTATTTTGAAATGAATATAAAATTGCATATAAAATTTCAACTGAGTGATTTAAAAGCAGAAATGTAAAGTTTATAATCTTAAGATTTATATATTTGTAATGTATATATTTTAATGTGATGCATATTCGTCAATCACTCAAACAGGTTTTCTGAAACAGGTTAGTTTTTATTTAAATAGTACAGATAATCTGAATGTGTTTTAAATACACAATAAACAAGGTTCATATACTCAATCACCAGTTAGAATAAACACATTTTTAAAATAATTATTTAAATAAAATCAAATGAAAATAGGTCATAGTAAACTATGCTATTCCTTTACAGTAGGTACAGACATATATATGCCTCACATTAGTTTGGTAAAACTGTGTAATCCAAATGTATGCAAATTTTATATGCAATTTAATTGCATAAAACTAAAATATATGCCTAAATAGTTTTTAAATGTATCATTTAAGCTGTAAAGTTATTTAAATAATAATTTTACAGTTGTTTAAGGGTTTATGCTATTGTATTGTCATCATAAAGTTGTAAAATTGCATATGATGCTATATAGAAATTTTTTTTGCACGGTAACTTCATGTTAGCATGCATATTGTTCATATCTTGAGGCTATGCCATTGAAACATTGAGCATTTTAATGTTTATAGACATATAAAGTCCCCGTTTGCTTCCATTATACTGTAAGTGCTTCACTGTAACCCTGATTGGTTTTGCATATATTTTTTTTAACAAAAAGAAGGACAAGTGCATTTGTTTTGTGTGTGTTTTATCCATATTATGCTACAAATGCTGTCCTTGTGGCATGTGGATCCTCTGTGTAAGTACTTTTCTGCAGTGGTGGGCTGCATTCAGGTGGTGTGATGTTACAGGAGTTTTGTACGTGAGCACTGGACTGTAGCCTCTTGGGTTACACTGAGCTGCGTTTAAGATGTTAACTGGTTAAGTTACTAGAGAAGAGTACAGCCAGCCAGTGTTTGCACGTCTCTCTGTCTCTCTCTGTCACCACCCACATTAATTTCTAAAGAGGTGAAAGAAAAAACTCTTTCAGGCTGTTCACTTGCAGTGTCACAACCTGAGGCTGCGTCATGTTTATGAGAAACATTTAATTTACAACTAGGCACGTTCACAGCATGAATTGTGCTTGTGTGTTCCTGCCTGTGTGTACTTCTTATTTGGCTGAATGGATGAACCTCACAAAAACATTTCTGGGACATATTTCACCCAAAAAGAAAATGTTAAGAAAGTATGTGAAGAGTTCAGATGCAAAAGCCTCTAAATCCATCTGACGTATTTCTTTAAAATTGGCATTTCTTTCTTGCTACTTTAAATAGGTTTCTGTGTACGTACTGGTACTTCTGACTGGACTGAGGCTGGAATTTAGCGAGTTTGAAGTAAAAGTATTTGATGGACATATACTATGTTTCAGGAGCATTCACTCAGTATCGTTATCTCATTTTTGACCGAGATGGCTTTTAGCTGGTTTTGCATCTGAACTCTTCATGTGTTGTTATATAGAAAATTACACTACCAGTGAACAGTACACCAAGCCTGCATTTATTTGATCCAAAGTAAAGCAAAAACAGTACAATTTTGAAATATTTTTACTATTTAAAATAACAGTTTTCTATTTGAATATAATTTAGAATGTCATTTATTCCTGTGATTTCAAAACTGAATTTTTAGCATCATTACTCCAGTCACATGATACTTCAGAAGTCATTCTAATATTCTGATTTGCTGCTCAAAAAACATTTACTATTATTATTTATTATTATTTATTATTATTATTATGTTGACCTTGATGAATAAAAAGTTCAGAACAGCATTTATCTGAAATAGAAATTTTTTGTAACATTATAAATGCCTTTATCATCACTTTTGATCAATTGAAAGCATACTTGCTAAATAAAAAAGTATTAATTTCTATTAAATTAAATCAAATTTCTCCTAATTTCTTATAATAATAATAATAATAATAATAATAATAATAATGTTTCATGAACAGCAAATTAGCATATTATATTGATTTCTGAAGGATCATGTGAAGACTGGAGTAATGATACTAAAAATGTAGCTTTGATCACAGGAAAAAATGACATTTTAAAATATATTAAAATAGAAAACAGTTGTTTTAAATATTACTGCTTCTGCTGTATTTTGGATCAAATAAATGTAGGCTTGGTGAGCAGAAGAGACTTCTTAAAAAAACATTAAAAATCTTACTGTTCAAAAACTTTTGACTTGCAGTGTAAGTGTTTAATGGCCATTAAGATATTTATTTATTTATTTATTTATTTTGCTTTGTGATTTTATTTGCATGACCCATCCCTCTCCAAATTTAAAATGCATGATTCCAAATTGTCATTATTGTGAATAATTATTACTTTAATGAATTTATTTTGTTATTTGGTTTTAAAAGAACACATTTATTTTTTAAATAAACTAAATTACAACATTACAACAAATACTAAAATGGTAAAAAAAACTTCCTAAAACTACATGTATTTTCTTTTCTACCATGATTTATTATTAAAAATACTTTTATATAAAATATACACTTTTAAATTAATTAAATAAATAGTTATAAAAAATAATTACTTTAAAATATAAATATCTTAATTTGACCTGGACATGTTCTTGATATTATTCACCATTATACGAACCTGCCGGACCCACATCAAGATTTACCTGCCCTCACCTTTACTGACCAGGCAAATGAGATTATTGCCTCATGAGCGAGAGAGTGAGAGAGAGAGAGAGGGGGGAGAGAGAGAGAGAGTGAGAGAGAGACCGAGGAGTCAGAAGGAAGGAGGCAGAGAAGGTTGAATGAGGGTTGTGTGAGGTGGGCTGCACTTTCATTGGAGCTGTCATGCTACTTTTTACCGTTACTTGAGGACTAACGAACACCGTCCTGAATCTGAGCTGCTCTTGGACTTTACGCGCTTAAGGAGAATCAGTAAGAAGTAAAACCAACGGGGCTCGTGCGGTCCGTCCTCGTCAGAGAAAAAGACACACACATATAGAGACTGATGCGGGATTCGCTGCGTGGGTCCGTCCGGTGAGACTCTGCTTGGATTTTACACCGACATGGTGGGTTAACGTTTGAGTGATACGGAGACCGTCCGGTAAATTCCTGACAGGAGGAATGAATGATTTCACGTTTTCGCGTGAGTGAAACCGCTCGCGTAACTGTTGCTGTGAACGGCCGTCCGCGGGAACATGAGGAGAGGAAATAACTGAAATAAACTGCGTGAGTAAGCAGCATTATGTTGATTTGAAGAATCAATAATATGCTATTATGGTCTAAGAGCGTATTTGAGTGTCAATAGCTGATCTTTGTTTCTCTTGAGCTTATCAAAGTCCGTTTGAAACGGATTAGATGAGATCTCTCTCTGTTATATTAAGCAATAACAGCATTTAAAAAAAAAAATCAACTCTTATTCATTTATCACTCTTCTCTAGAACTGTATCTGTATCCCTTGAATTCATCTGTGAGGGAAAAACACGATCGATTAATTTCTCTATGAAGTTTTTATTCATTCAAGTCATGTCTGGTAAAATAAAGTCAAATGCGACTCGACGTGATATTAATTTTGAACATATTTGAGAGGTTTAGTAGACTATCTGATGGATTAAACTTTCCCGTTTCATTCACTCCCATCAGACACATCATTTATCCCATTTGTTTTCATTTTCTCATTGCAAAGACAGCAGAAGCTACACGCCAGTGGCGTGTAAGGATACTATAGTATAGCTATATATAGTATTTATATATAAATACTAATATATGTGTGCATATATATCATATCCTCTATCACCACTGCAGGTGCATTGAAATGTCCCACACCTTCTGCCACCATCATTTATCTGCTAAAAGCCTGTTTAATCTGTCCATTTTCACAATTTTTAGGTTTATTTTAGGACCTGTCATAGACAGGCAATTTCCTGTTAACTGCATGATCAGCCAATCACAGTGACATGAGGCATTGCCTGCTTTCACGTCATATTTCACTTATGTTTCACCATTAACACCTTATGTTCATTTGCGTTTTTAGTTGCTGGGCTTTTCCACGCTGATGACTTTATTATTACATTCATGTTTTCCAGAATTTATCTGTTAAAAGGCTTGAATAATGAGTCAGTGATGTGCTGTTGGTGTAATGAATAGATCAGTGAGACAGGCGCTCAGTTGGCATCTGTGTTCAGCTGACACCATTGATATGGAGAGAAAGAGTGCATGTGTTTGTGTGTGTGTGTGTGTTAGGAGGAGGACTGGGGTGATCTCATGAGTTACCGTCCATGTTTCAGTCTAAAGTTTCGGTTAACACAAGCTTCATTAGTTAGAGATGATGCAGGCGTCCTGTGCTGTATTAGGAAATCGAAATAATTAAGAAGCTTTGAGATCAGTCAAAACTTTAATACGCTGTGATTATGTTTGTGTCTTATAATGACGAAATGCAGTGACATTGTGATTGCCCTCAGGCGTGTTATAGGAAATGTATCTCTCATGCACAACTGCAATTAATGCAGATTTTTTCTTTTTAACAGTCATTTGTTTGGTGTAATCTTGTGTTGATTATATTTGAATCATGTCTTTCAAATACTAAAAATTCAGTCTTAACAGCTGGAGGCTATACAATACTGTTCAAAAGTTTGGCGTTTAATTATTTTATGCTCACCAAACCTGCATTTATTTGATCCAAAGTACAGCAAAAACAGTAACATTATAAAATATTTGTACTATTTAAATGAACTGTTTTCTATTTGAATATATTTTAAAATGTAATTTATTC
>JAHKKF010523741.1:0-12003 GCA_019740295.1 Labeo calbasu | reverse complement strand
TCTTCAGTGTCACATGATACTTCAGAAATCATTCTAATATGCTGATTTGCTGCTCAAGAAGCAAATTTTTATTATTATTATTACCAATTTTTAAAACAGTTGAGTACATTTTTCTCTTTGATGAATAGAAAGATCCAAAGATCAGCATTTATCTGAAACAAAAAGCTTTTATACAAGAAATTATAGAAATTAATACTTTATTTAGCAAGGATGCTTCAAATTGATCAAAAGTGATAAAGACATGTTACAAAATCTTTCTATTTCAGATAAATGCTGAAATAGAAAACAAAGAAACCTGAAAAAATTCTACTCCACACCTTTTTTTAACATAATAATAATAATAAAACATGTTTTTGAGCAGCAAATCTGAATATTAGAATGATTTCTGAAGGATCATGTGACTGGAGTAATGATGCTAAAAATTCAGCTTTGAAATAACAGGAATAAATCACATTTTTAAATATATTCAAACAGAAGGAAGTTATTTTAAATAGTACAACTATTTCAAAATGTGACTGTTTTTTTTGCTGTACTTTGGGTCAAATAAATGTAGGCTTGGTGAGCGGGGGAGAATTCTTTAGAAAAAACATTAAAAATCTTACAGTTCAAAAACTTTTGACTGGTAGTGTACGTGATCAAAAAGTAAAGACAGGAATATTGTGAAATATTATTATTACAATTTAAAATAACTGTTTTAATATATATATAGATATTATATAATATATATATGTATTTATATTATATGTTTTAAAAAATGGTTTTGGTCATTTATTCCTGTGATGGCAACGCTGAATTATCAGCAGTCATTAATTCAGTTTCTAGTGTCAAATGATCACAATAAATAATAATAATAATAATGCTGATTTGGTGCTCAGTTACTAATAATAGTTCTTATTATTATCAATGAAAACAGTTATACTGCTTAGTATTTTTGTGGTAGTATTTAGTTTAGTTTAGTTTTTTTTTTGATCAATAGAAAGTTAAAAACAAACAGCGTTTATTTTAAATGTATTTTCTGTAATATTTTTTTCTGTCAATTTGATTAATTAAATGTACTCTTGCTAGAAATAATTACTAATTTCTTTAAGACACTTACTGACTTTAAACTTTTGAACAGCACTGTATGTTCAACATAAATATTTTTTGTAAAGGTGTTTTTAGAATGCCATTATTATTTATATAACAAAAAACTATATTGGAAATGGATCTTTATTTACTCATTGTCATAAGTTTGCAAACTTGAATAATGCATTGAATAAATTCTTTTTGCTGACTCATTAGAAAAGTTACACACTAATGAGGTTATTGACAAGTGTAGTTTTGATAATTAAGTTGTTATTCGCTCTTTAGCATGTGTTTCTCGGTGTGTTGCTTTAGGTTATGCTTCTCACTGTGATGCTTTCCCCAGCATGTCAGTTTAGTTCAGTTATATACGGATGTATTTTTGTAACATTTTCCGCTTTACAGAGACACATAAATGTGTTAAAGTTTGAAGAAATCTCTATTTTCATCTTAACCAGTTTTCTGAAAGTTGCCGAGGTTTGTGCAACTGTCTCAGGAGGTGGTCTGTTGCTCAGCGCACTGGAAGTATTATGAGCATCAAACTGCTGTAAGCACTTCTGACCGGTGAAGCGCAGCAAATGGGAGGCGTACAGTGACATAGTTTAAAGGGCCCTAAGGCAATTACACGGGGGTCAGAGTCTTAGCCATGCACCTGACCTTCATTCGCCTTGTGTCTGAGTTGACCTCTGACCTTTAAATGCCTATAATACAGCTTCAGACGTCTTAGAACTGACCAGAGGTCCTTTGACTTACTAAGTGGGGAGAAGAGGATGATGAAGGTTGTGTTGTGCGTGAAATAGCGAGCATTTTATTATGTGCCTCGAGGTTGTTTGAACGTTTCGAGTATCAGACTGTGTGGTATCTGGGTTTAGGCATGACTGTATTCATATGCACTGTGGACACCTTAGAGAACACATTTCAGCATTAGCCGTGGGTAGTGATGCCTGAAATGATTTCCATTCACACAGCTATGCAGACAGAGATGGAAGGAGAGAGAAGCTGCGAGGCAGAGAAAAGCAGAGAGAGAGAACAGCTGGAGAGAGACCAAGATGGACAGACGCACTGAAAGTAAGGTAGCATCTTGGGACAGAGGGAGAGATTTTAAGGAATACCGGAGCCAAAAATGAATCTGTCTTCATTTACTCGGACTTATGTTGTTACAGACCCCTATGACTTTATTTCTGCAGGGAACACAAAAGGAGGATTGTACTGGTTGCTCTTTTCCATTCCATTAGTGCCCATGGGGACAGAGGCTTTCAAGCTTCAAAAAGCATGCAAATGCACCATAGGAGTAGCATAAAAGTGGTCCATACTGAATAAATTGACAATAACTGATATAATTAGACTGCATACAACTTTTATTTTTAACCATCGCTTCAATGAAACAGCATTGAAATTCTACAAAGCCATGACATATGGAAGAAAAAATAGGAATTGTGGCCATTAAGAATTTACCACTTATTAAATTGTGGCCATGTTTTATAAGAGGGGTGTTTGGCATTAGAAAAGTCTAAATATTTGTAAAAATGATAATTTTCCATCTTCAACGTCTGTAACAAACAATTAATTTCAAGGGATGTTTGCTACATCCCTTGTTTGCTACTGTCCACCATGTTACCTTTACTGGGTAACACAGTTGACAGGTAACTTAGTTGACATTTTTAGTGTTTTGGGGCTATACTCAACATGGAAGCCTAGAACTACTGAGCATATGGTATGTTTAGAAATATATTTTCATAAACAAACATAAGTTTTAGTAATATTGTCTTGTTAAAATTTGCAGCAATAATACTTGTGTAACAGTCAATTAATCCACTCTTAGCAGAGGTTTGCTAGTTTAACCAATATTAGTGGAAAGAGAGAGAACATAACTTCTAGTGTTTCATCCATGTGCTTCTGGAGGAAATATCATCATACTGTGCAAAGTATGCAAAAATGGGACAAACCATTCCTTTTTGAGGGGGGAGGAGGTTTCTAGTGGTTAACTTAGTTGACAATGGACAAATAAAACAAGTTATATCACAATAAACACTTATTATTTTTGAAGAGCACACCTAAATGTTTTGATAAGCTAATCTAACTGAAGGCAAAACTATGAAAATAATTTATATTTGAGGTAATTTTCATGCTTAACTGCAGAGTATTTGACAGCTGAATACCATGGTTGTATGTCATATGATCATTTTTGAACAAAATATATAGCTTTTTCAACATATAGAAAAATATAATTGTGTACTAGAAAATTAAGCATTGGAGCTTTATATTGATGAAAATACATTAAAAATATACTTCACAGACATGAGATGTACTCACAATTATAGAATGACCCGATAACAACATTTACCGTTGAGTGAGCTGTTGAATTCGAGAATTAGAGTCTTGATTTGTGATTGAATCAGACTATTTTTGATTCAGTGAAAAGATCTGACTCGAAAGAATGATTCATAAATCATTCAAAAATTCTATTTCAATTAGATGCACATGAATCTAGGGCACATTTTTAAATAAATATTGACTTAAAGCGTTTTGTTTCCACATACATAGTTATAGTGTTACATTTTACATTTACATTTATGCATTTTTAGAGATATTTTCATCCAAAGCAACTTACTGTATATATCAACGTATACAGTTTTCCTGGGAATCAAACCCATAACGTCAGTGTAAACCTCAAAACCAGGCTTAGGTGGCACGGTATATTTTTCTTTTATGTCAAAAATCATTAGGATATTTAGTAAAGATCATGTACCATGAAGATATTTTGTAAATTTCCTACTGTAAATATATCAAAACTTAATTTTTGATTAGCAATATGCACAGAAAAAGCTCTTGATTCATTGTGTGTCTTTGCAGTTATTTCAGAGAAAATTCTTTCCAAGTAAATCCTACGCCAAATTTTATTTTCAGTATAGTGGCATGCTCTACTGTTTGAGCTACACGAAGGCAGGTATTGTTTCAAATGGTTTCAAGAGTCTTGGAATGTAGCACATGAGTCATATGGACCACTTTCATGATGCTTTTACAGTGCTTTTATATCCTTTTTGAAGCTTGAAAGCCTCAGTCGCCCTTTCTTTGTGTTCCGCCGAGGACAAGAATGTCATATGGGTTTGTAACAGCACGAGGGTGATTAAAAAATGACAAAAATGTCATTTTTGGTTGAGCTGTTCCATTTAAAGTAGCCGAACAGGAATGTAGAGAGGGTACTGTAGGTGTTAGACATTCAGGGCTGTTGTACAGTGAGTTGGCTGCAGTGCCAACTGTACGACTGTAGCCCCAATGATATTCTCTTCTCTTCCGTATACATGGTCTCTGATGTGTGAAGGCCCGGCTGGATTTCTCCTGCATGCATCTTTACCTCAGCCAGCCTCTCTCAGCTGTCTGATTCATCTCTAATCAGCTTCTGCCCACTGGGAGTCCCCCGGGATGACAACAGCAGGGGAGACCGTGAAAGCCAGAGGTTTAGAGCTCAGACAGAAAGGGAGCAGTCGGAGAGGTCGCAAATCCAGACTTCGGGGCATAAAAGAGTGCTAATGTATTTGGTTGAGATGCTATAGTTTGCAGAGCCAGACAGGGGTTCAAAGAGCTATTTAGAAGAGAACTGAAGAGTTTGGAGGAACAAGATGAACGAATAATGATGTAGACACTAGTGCTGCTACAGAGCATGGTTTAGAGCAGACGTGAGGTCTTAGGGGGTGAGAGTGAGATGCAGACTGCTGATGTTTGGGCAGATGGGATCATCTCAGGTACAGATGCTGTTTGGAGAGCTTCAGTAGAGCAGTATGAAGGATATCAGATGGTCTGTGAATGCCTCTCTATGCACTCAACATATTAAACAGCAGAAATGAGCTCAAATATTGTTTCTAGATGGTAATAAGGACATATGGAGAAAATACGTAACTTTTTCTTTTTCTTTTTTTCTTTTTTTTCCCCCCTAATTGAATACAGACCTTTCATTACAATTTATATTACCAGTAATATAAACACTCTGAATGAAGGTTGCATTGAACTTTGCTTAGTATTTGGTTAAATCCCTCTTTTCATTTAATGATAGCACATCATTCTTCATTTTGCATGCATTTGTGTTTTAAAATCCTAAAACCTTCTGCTTATTTATAGGGTTACAATATGAATATGGTCTCGGACTTTCGAATTCCACTTTTTATGATTACATCAGTATTCATAGATACTCTTGTAAAGTCTACACACATTATTTCCATTTTTTTTTCTATTTGAATAGAAACGACATTTGCATTAGTACTTATTCATGAAACTTGAGCAGAGCAAATTACATAAATGGTATGTAAAACAGATGAGCTATTGAATAGAATATGACAATTTACATACATATTTGCAAGTCTATTGCTGTATACAGTGTTCAAAGATGTAGAAATCTTTATGAACCGTTTGAATATTGAATATGAATCATAGAATATGTAGAATATGTTCCCATGTATTTAGATTATTAACTGTACTTTATGTATGAATACCTATGGATTTAATAAGATCACACTGTATGTATTTCGTATACAGATCTAGTTTATTAATTAACATACTTTTGCAGCATTCAGTGGTATATAGATGCATTTTTTGCCTTGGCCTCAGTGCAAGCTGTTAAATGTCAAGCCTTGTTGAAAAGACCAGCATGCATTTTATTTTGGATGATGGTGTGCTGGTACCTTCATAACAAGAAGAAAAAAAATGCTGTCATAATTTTCTCATCTTCATTGCATTCCAAACCTGTTTGACTTTTTTTCTTCTATGCAGCACCAAAGAAGATATTTAAAAAATGTCCTGTTTTTGTCCATACAGTGAAAGTCCAATGTAGTTTATACCGTACATATTTAAGACAACATACGTGAGGTGAGTAAATGATGACAGAATTTTCATTTTTCTATTAAAGGAGATGTCCACTTCCAAAACAAAGATTCACATATAATGTACTCACCCTCTTGTCATTCAAGATGTTCATGTCTTTCTTTCTTTAGTCGTAAAGAAATTATGTTTTTTTGAGGAAAACATTTCTGCATTTCTCTCCATATAATAGACTGGAATTTTCCCCCGATTTTGAACTTCCAAAAGGCAGTTTAAATGTGGCTTCAAACTATCCCAGATGCGGTTGTAAATGATCCCAGCTGAGGAAGAAGGGTCTAGCAAAACTATCTGTTATTTACATTAAAAAAATACAATTTGAATACTTTTTATTCTCAAACGCTCGTCTTGCCTTGCAGTCCTTGAACTCTGTGTATTGTGGCTCAAGACATTTGGGGTATGTCGAAAACCTCTGACTGTATTTTCTCCCTCAGCTTCAAAAAACATTTCAAAATCATCCTACATCGCTTCACAGCGATATTGGACGATTTTGAAGTTGAGATGGGAGTTTTTCAGCATACCCTAACTGTCATGAACAGGAACAAAAACAGTCCAGGCAGAGTAAGACGAGACAAGTGTTTGGCATTAAAAAGTATATAAATTGTATTATTTTTATTAAAATAACCGATCGTTACGCTAAATAAAACCCTTCTTTCTTGGCTGGGATCGTTTACAACCGCATTTGGTATCGTTTGAAGCTGCATTTAAACTGCATTTTGGAAGTTCAAAATTGGGGCACCATATCA
This sequence comes from Labeo calbasu, assembly GCA_019740295.1. NCBI lineage: Eukaryota > Metazoa > Chordata > Actinopteri > Cypriniformes > Cyprinidae > Labeo > Labeo calbasu. Next base: position 5,326 of record JAHKKF010523741.1, on the reverse strand, counting down.
GTCCATTAAAGGAAGAAAAATGCAGAAATTTTTTCCTCAAAAAACAATTTCTTTACGACTGAAGAAAGAAAGACATGAACATCGTGAATAACAAGGGGGTGAGTAAATTATTTGTAAATTTTTGTTCTGGAAGTGGACTTCTCCTTTAAGTAGCTTTACCAACAACACAGGACCATAATTAGATTCACTTTTCAGCCAGTTTACCAACAGTGCCAAGACTGGGTGAAAAATACAAGCTGCTCTTTTCAGCAGGGTGCACATTTAGCTACTTCTGTGCATATATTTCCCCCTTCTACATAGCAAACTGAATGATTTATAGAGGTCCGCCAAAGCCAAATGCACCGGGCAGAGGTGCATTTTCATGTCTGACTAAGTGAAGCCTTAAGACTGAACTTTCCCCTCGAATGTACAGCGGGTAGCCTCGTGTGAACTGAAAAGCATCAAATGATGTCCTCGGCAATAATGGCTCCAATATATTCATCCTCAGGTTCTTGGAAAGACTTGAAATTGCCGCTACAATGGCGACATCTCGGTTTAAAAAAAGTGTTGTGTGTGCGAGTGAGAGGACAAATGCCTCATCTCTCCACTCTAGGGATGGTGTTTTTAGAAGCCTTTCAGAGGAGATGTTCTTGCACAAGCCATTAGTCCATCTAAAGGGTCAAACATTCAAACTCTGTCAGATGTGCCAGTTGCAATCACTGTTTGTCTAATGAGGCAAGATGCACCATGGTGGCTTTTTTTACCATGGTAGCTCTTGCGTTTGAAAGGTTTTCTCTGCAGTGCCAGATATTCTTACTCTAGTAGAGCATCAGTTCAGTTTCGTGGCGAAATGCCATGGTGTAGATAAGCAGATTTCAAGCTTGCTGTCAGCTGTCTCCATACTGCCAGCTTTCTGCTTCTGGTAGCTGAAGAAAGTTGCTTGGTGACGCCTACATCAGTTCTATAGCAACCAATGTATCTGATTTGATCACTTTCAAATAATGACAGTCAGTGCAGATAAAAGTCTGTCAACCAGGATTGAAAGCAGTGTGAACAGAAAAGAACATTCTTTATTTATTAAAAGGATAGTTCACATCAAATATGAATAATCTGTCATTATTTACTCACCCTCGTGTCGTTCCAAACCTGTATGATGTTATTTTTTTTTCTTTGAAACAAACAAAATTAAATTTTTAGCAGTCTTCACATATTCCGTCACTATAAAAGCATCATATGACTTGTGTACTATATCTGCTGAAGCTTTGTGATGAACAGACCAGTTTATCTCCATTGCAGCTCTTGGTCACACGTCACGGTGCACCTCATGGCGAGGCCCTTGAGAACAAATGTTGTCGACGACCTATTCCTGTCAGTGTAGTTTTGAGTGTTTATTGAGTTTCTTGGAGTGTATTTTTCTGGATATGATCAGATGAGTTGATGCGCCTTCTAACTCCAGGTCATATCGGCTTAAACTGGTTTGTGGATCATGGTATCTAGTTTGTTGCAGAATGAAAACAGGTCTATCAGCTCTTAGATCCAGTGTTTTTGTTCTGACATCTGAAAAATGTTGGGTTGGTTGATAGCCAAGAAAAAAGGGAACATTTATTTTTATATCAGAGGTCGCGTTAACCGAAAATTGTCCGTGATTGGCGGAATTTTTTTTATCAGTGACAGCAAAATCTGAAGGCTGTCCGTCATTTTGACGGTGATCGGTAAAATTGTAGCTGTAATTCCCACCCCTGTCCAGTTGATGGCGAGTGCACTCCAATGTAGCAGCAGAGCGCTGGACCCAGAACAAAAACGAAACTGTCACGAATGTTTTCCTATGCGTTTGATTACGCACAGACTTGTACACAGAAGCTACAACAATCTATCACGCCACATTAGCGCCAAGACAGTATTTATTGCTTTAATTTCCTAATGAAATGGACAGAATTTGAAATCTGAGACTTTGTTTTATATCAAAAATAACGCAAAACCTAGCCTGTTCCTTTTTTTGGAAGGAGACTGTTTATTCATCCACTGAAAACAGCACAGACCAAAAGACTGATTGTGATTTAAGAATCGATTTGGTTCATTAAAATGAGAATCTATAAAAATCGAGAAATCGTTTTTTTTTTTTTTTTTTTTTTTTACCCAGCCCTAGCGTATTTTGTTGTTTTTAAACACTGCGCTGTCTTCCTGTAGGTTCATGATTAAAAATAAAAATGTGAACGAAAATAAAAGCAATTAAATGTTTTAATCTAATTAAAATTTGAAAATTATATGACGGGTAATAATATTTTATGATGAATTTTTACGACCCTGTCCGTCAAAGTCTAGCGCAGCCTCTGCTTTATATATTCAATTTATCAAACAATCTTTCTTAAGATATTGTATGATCAATTAATAATCCCTAAGTATATTATTTTTTATCACCACATACTGTATGACACTATGCTGCACACATACACTGCCGTTCAAAAGTTTGGGCTCAGTTAGATTTTTAATGTTTTTTTTAAAGAATTCTCTTATGCTCATCAAAGTTCCATTTATTTAAAGTAATATTATGAAATATTATTGCAATTTAAAATAACAGAGTTCTATTTTAATATGCTTCAAAATATAATTTATTTCTGTGATGCAAAGCTGAATTTTCATCAGCCATTACTCTAGTCTTCAGTGTCACAATCAGAAATCAATCTAATATGCCAATTTATTATCCATTTTGGAAACAGTTGTGCTGCTTAATATTTTTTTGGAACCTGTGGTACTTTTTTCAGGATTCTTTGATGAATAAAATGTTAAAAAGAACAGCATTTATTCAAAATAGAAATCTTTTTTAACAGTATAAGTATATAAATCTTTACTATCACTTTTAATGAATTTAACACATCCTTACTGAATAAAAGTATTAATTTCTTTCAAAGAGAGAAAGAAAAAATGTACTGACCCCAAACTTTGAACGGTAATGTTTAGTGTTACAAAAGTTTTCTATTTTAAATAAATGCTGTTCTTTTTAACATTTTATTCATCAAAGAATCCCCCCAAAATATAACAGGTTCCAAAAAAAAAAAAAAGCAGTACAGCAGTTCTCATCTATGATAATTCATCAGCATATTAGAATTATTTCTGAAGGATCATGTGAACTGGAGTAATGATGCTGAAAATTCAGTTTTGCGTTACAGAAATAAATTCCATTTTAAAGTACATTATAATAGAAATCCAATTTTAAATTGCAATAATATTTCACAATATTACTGTTTTTTTTCTTGTGTTTATAATCAAATAAATGCAGCCTTGATGAGCAGAAAAGTCTTCTTTAAAAAATCTTATTGGTCCCAAACGTTTGAACTGCAGTGTACATGCATGTGACCATTTTTATGTCTCAGATTTGCATAATTTAGTTTAGTAAATCAGCACTAAAACAATTCAGCAAATTAATTTTTATAACGTTTTTATCAATTCTCTTTAATAATATTAGCAGTGTTTGCACTGTATTGTTGTGCAATATTAAATATGTGTTCAATAGTGGACAAAATATCTTGCCATATTAACAAACTAAAAACTCTATGTAAAAGAAATGTGAGTCATACGACCCTTGAAATTCATCCATTGCACCATTGCTTCACAGCTTGATGTGTTATCCATCTTTGTAGAGTCTGAATGAGGTGCTGCTCTAGTTTGACCTCAGCTTAGTTCACACTTGCTTTGAACGTGTTTTTAAACCAGTATGCTGTCCACCGTTCTCAAACCACAATCACCCTGTCATGCTCTTTAATAGGATTGTCATGGACTATGACCTTGACTGATATTACAGCTATACTATATATATATATATATATATATATATATATATATATATGGTGCTTTTTCCCTTGTTTTTTTTGATGTNGATATTACAGCTATACTATATATATATATATATATATATATATATATATATATATATATGGTGCTTTTTCCCTTGTTTTTTTTGATGTTGTGAACTAGAGTGCAGATTGCTGGAAAGAGTTTTTAGTGATGAAGTGATGTCTACTGATGTCAGTTTATATGTTTACTTTTGATGAATCACCAATAAATGTAGTTTCCTAAAGATATTCCTGTCGATGTGTTTAGGCAGTGGTGTAGATTTCATAATAAACAACTGTGGATATAAAATTTGAATGTTTTAGTTGGAATGTTAACTACAGATGTCTTGTTGAGCATATCTGTGTTCCCTTGGCAGAACACAAATGAAGATAATTAAGATAAACAGTTTTGGTGACAATTGACTTCCATTTTAGAAAGTGACGACATATTGTCAACTATGGTGACCCGTAGTCGAAATTGGTCCTCTGCATTTAACCCATCACGAGTGCACACACAGCACAGTGAGAAGTGAACACGCACGTACGCGCACACTGTGAACAGCGCCCGGGGAGCAAATGGGGGTTCGGTGCCTTGCTCAAGGGCACTTCAGTCATGGTATTGAAGGTGGAAAGAGCGCTGTTTATTCACAATCCCCACCTTCAATTCCTGCTGGTGTGGGGATCGAACCAGCGACCTTTGGGTTGACTCTCTAACCATTAGGCCATGACTGCCCCCATGTAGACAAAAACACTTACAATTCTCAAAATACTGTGTCTTCTTATACAGTTCATTCCAGAGAACTAAAAAAAAGTCATACAGGTTTGGAACGAAATGAGGGTGAGTAAAAATGACAGTATTATTTCAGGGTGAACTTTCACTTTAGTACACAAACATAGTAATGGTAACAATAAGCAAACATAAAATAAAAAAGATGTTCTTAAAATCACCATATAAAAATAATAACAGTGATGACAAAAACACAACAGTGTAACAGTAAAACAATAATCATTTATTTATGGTGAGTGGGGAGGTGGCAGATCGACAGCATTACTCAATATGAAATAGTTTTTTAAACTGTTTGACTAGTTAGAAGAACATCTTTTTATTTGCATTTTAAATGATTTCCATCTCACAAAGTTGGATTTAGAATAATTCTGCCTGATATATACAATGTTGTTCCATTGCAAAATGCTTGAAAGATAAAATATAAGGAAACAAAATTTCAGCACCAATATAATCTTTGCAGGTGTTTGATTTGGTTCGAAGTCTCCAAGCAACTTTATTGCAGTGGATAATGGTTGGTTTGCTATACTATCATTTGTTCTACAGGTGTGCAGTTATCACCAGCAGATCGTTTACGTTTTTACACACTTACAGTGCACAGCATAAATGAGTACACCCCCTCTGAATAAATGTAAAATATGTATTTTATTAATGATCACTAATATAATTAATGAAAAGATTGAAATGTATTACACATATACATAAAACACACACACACACACACACACACACA
>JAHKKF010523738.1:0-11960 GCA_019740295.1 Labeo calbasu | reverse complement strand
TATTTATTTATTTTCTATTACTTTTTTTTATGAAATGATACTCTAAATAATAAACTATATCTGCCAGCAGGTGGCGGTAAATGTCTTCGATTCGTTCAAACGGCTGATTCATTCAGGAATAAAGTAAACGGCTCTCTTTATGAATGGGCCTTTGATTCATTGCTTCGCGATTCGTTCAAAATGCAGATTCATTCAGAAACTAAACACTGCTGTGTTGATCAGAGACTAGCAATAATTCTGCTATGGCTTCAAAGGTAAAATATTCTCTGCAAAACTGAGCAAAAACACATAATATAGTGTTTAAAATATAACACAATATCACCTTCTTATTTACTGAACTATTGTATAAGCTCATGATAGATATTGTTCTTGCTGCCCGTGTGATATCCTGTGATGTGTGATATATATATATATATATAAATATGAGACAAAACACATACATGGACATTTTTTTGCACCAGTATCTTGAATTTGCATCATATTTGTCAACAGTCAACTATATGAAATATAGTTTAATAATTAGATGATGTACAGATCTGGGGCCAGCACGTTAAAATATTTTAAGCGCGTTATTTTTCCATAACTAATTAATTGAGTTAATGCGTTAAACTGACAGCGTTTAGTTATTATTTAGTCAAGTATCAATGGCCCTTGCTAGCTTTGCTGTGTCTGTGTTATTCACCTTTAACGTCAAAGAAAGTTTCTGTGTGGATGTCCACTGTTGCTAAAGTGCAGGTGGTATATTTGTTATGGTACTGGCTAACTTTAGTTGAGTTATTTAAATAGACTTCAGTCAATTGAAAAATGGAGTATTTCATTTAAATTTTCACTATTTTTTTTATTCTTTCAGGAATCCTGTTAATGTTCTTGCCACTGTGTGAATAATTAAACTGTAAGTTGTGAAGTTGAACCTTGAACCAGAGCATATTTGTAAAGAAATAATTTCTAATTTCTGAAGAAATGCTTTGTTAAATTACAACAAAAGCATAAAGTGAGAGAGCCCAAATGGTAGTGCGTAATGGGAATGGGGCCTTTTGGCCTTTGATTGTCATAAAGGGGGCTCATGGGAAGTTCAGCTTTTCTTTTCTCCACTGAAGAGAGACGAGAGAAAAACATTTCCTCCCACTACAAACAAAATTACAGTGCTGGAGAAATTCAGCAGTGTGTGAATGATGAAAGAATGAAACGACAGTGTTCAGAACCGCTCGTTCTTCATTAGCGTATGTGTGCGGAAACCTCTTAGTCTCGCTCGCAATGTTTGTGCATGCTTGGAGCTGTGGTATAGCAACATAAACTCTTATGATGGAACAATTTTGTGATGGTTAAGTCTAGTTTACGCTGCCACAACAAATTTGTAAGTTGTGTGTCATTGTTTGTCTGTAGAGATGGTGACTGAAAAAAGAGGTTGTGGATGAAAGCCCTCTTTGATGCAGTGACTGAAGGACTGCAGACCAATGGGGGGAAAGAGTCCCTGAAGAAAAGACAGATTTCCATTGGGTTGTAAGCATTTTCATTTTCTGTGTTTTGAAGCAGTTTGGGAAATACAACGTTGCAATACAACATCTATACTTTATTCTAATGAGCTTCGTGAACACAACGCCTGAACAAAAACTCCAGAAATTTGAGCGGTGAGTGGATTCTAACTTAAACACCTCTGATTGGCTGTTGGGATCAAGAAATCAACAGATTTGTCTGTGATTGGCTACATTGCTCAACGCTGTAAAAACACGATGAAATAGAAGTAATATCTCCAGAGCACAAACCATAACTCACTGGATAGTTTGTCAAATCTGCAATGAAATGCCATTATTACAGCTGTAACTGAGGGTGCTATTGATTTTGTTTGAGCATGCTAGCAACCCTCTAGCACCCCCGTAGAACCGGGCCAGTCACGCACACACTATTCCGATTATAATCCTTGTCGAAACCTTTCTTCTGCTGGATCTCTGTAACAATATGCCTGTTTGAGCATTATTCCACAATAAAGCAAAGTTTTATGCATTTACATTGACATTAGTCTTATGCATCTAAACAAAAAATAAATACATAAATAAAATGAATACATGGAGGTATACTGTACAGACCACCACCCATTGGCCCAAGGATGCAACCCAATGGCGTGGATGCTTTTGTAAAGTTCACTTAATTTATTAGAATTTCATTTCAATTTGCTTCTAGCTCCATGTTTAGTCTGACTCTAATTTCCGATTATTTGAAAATGTGACCCTGGACCACAAAACCAGTCATAAGGGTCAATTTTTCAAAATCATCATCTGAAAGCTTTCCATTGATGTATGTTTGTTAGGATAGGACCATATTGGGCCGAGATACAACTATTTGAATATCTGGAATCTGAGGGTGCAAAAAAATCTAAATATTGAGAAAATCTCCTTTAAAGTTGTCCAAATGAAGCTCTTACTAATGCATATTATTAATCAAAAAATAAGTTTTAATATATTTACAGTAGGAATTTTACAAAATATTTTCATGGAACATGATCTTTACTTAATTTCCTAATGATTTTTGGCATAAAAGAAAAATCTATAATTTTGACCCATACAGTGTATTTTTGGCTATTGCTACAAATATACCCCAGTGACTTAAGACTGGTTTTGTGGTGCAGGGTCACAAATTTATACTGATATTAGCTCAGTTTTAATTTGGATATTTGAATTGGCTACTATTCCCTTTCAGTTATTCATTCATTAGAGACCCATTGTTGCACAGAGCCTCATGCCGGCCAATAAAAAAAAAAAAAAACGTTCATACAGCTTGCTTAGTAATAGACAAAAATCAAAAGGTCTCAGATGAAGTGGCTACTGCTCCATTCATTCATAAGCCTTCAGTTTATCCTGGACACACATTTGCAGTAATGAAGCTCCACTTCATCTAATAGTCTTAATGATTTCAGAATAAAATGTATAATGTCAATTACATAATCAAACACAGTTGCTCGTAGATGGATTTAAGAGTGAGAGATGCATACCTGACACCCGAGGGACACACAGCAATGTACAGGTGTTCAAAGCGCATGACTCCAGAGATTCACACAACACTGTAGGGTTTTTCTGGTTACAGAATCCAAATGACTAGATGGGTGAGCAAATAACTTTGGGCAAGTTGTTGTTCTATGCTTTTTCTTTGAGATCTTCTCTCTAGATTAGAGGTTTTATTGTTTTATTGGATGCTGTCTGTTCCATTTTCTACTTTCCTCTATTTTTCTATTCCTCATATTTTCCAGGATAACACTATCTATGTGATCCTGCATGTCATGCACACGTTCCATGGGATATGGCCGTTGTTCTTAAGAGTCATTATGTTATTTTGTTCAGTATTATCAGAAATCCAGCCTTTTCATCCTTACAATATGCTTTTTTTCCCCATACTGAGCAATGTTACGATTTCAGTGAGTGCCATTATGAGCCCCACACAAATGAATATTGTTTTAGTATTCTGCAGTTCCCAACACGATTAGCATACATAAGGGGCTCTATATTTGATGCTGACTTTTCCATGACTGTCTTCACATTCTATCTCCCACATCTCCTTGTTCATGTTTTACTTCCTATCTGTTGACAAAAAACAGCAGCAGAGAAGACTCAGGGCAGCAATGAGGTCCAGTGAACGACCCTCACTTCCCTTGGACCGTGCTCTCCACAATTTCTCACCAGCACTCTGCTTCCCAGCTGGAAATCTGTTCCATATATCTTCCTGTCACAGCCCTGTTTCACTCTGCTCTGCTCTTATTGGGCTGTCCTTGATGCCAACTCATATGCCTCCTTCATATGCCTTCTCCTTTTGGCAACATAGTCAATGGACAAAACTCCCTTCCTTGTCTTTAGATGGGAGCATCGCTTACTGCAGGTACAGAGTTATAAATGCTGTAAATCGAGACATGAATTGGTGCTCTGAATGTGTTGTACAGGACAGACCCTAATCTTTCTGAAAGTGAAAACTCCACACAGCCTCAAGCCCATTGGGGAATGAGTTGCTAAAAAGTTGCTGGACTAAAAGAAAGCTGTCGATGGATAACGGCTTTCTCTTTCTTTCAGATATCTATGAGGGTTCTGTCACGTTTGGGGATAAGGTAGAGACGAGGACTCAAGTGCAAAAATTTCACATGGCATTATTAATTATTTAAATAAAACAAAACCAAACACAACAACTCCATGGGGGAAAACGCAGCAAATAAACAGACATGAATGGAATAAGAGACCACGAATTAGCACAGGACAGAAAACACTGGGAGAATAAATAGGGAAGCAAACAAGGAGGGTAATGAGGAAGGACAGGTGGAGCAACTGAAGCAATAATTAGGCAACAAGATGGGTGAGCTCAGACAATAGACAGGAGAGCACATGGCACCAACAAACACATTAAATACTAAGCCTGCGTCCCAATGTTCTTACTGTCCATCCTAAATAGTATGTGAGATTACAATAAGTGTGTGCCAAAGCATAGTATGCTGAAAAGAGTATGCCAGAAGTCTCCGGATGGTCTACTATTTCAGGTCGATTTTTGATGTGTGGATCCGTGCACACTCTTGGTGCTTCTCATTTCTTATTTGTGCATCCTCGTTTCCTTTCCTTGCTTCTTTTCCTCGCGTCTTAGCTCCACCCCTAAAAGATGCGAGGGAAGGATGCAAGGACAGAGGAATCAAAGGATGAATATCAGAATATTCTTGACCGCTCAAGCATCACTTCAAAGCGTCATCAGCTGCGCTAAAGGGATCTGCCCGTATGTTGTTAAAGTTCGTTATTTAAGGCAATCATAATGAATATGAATAAAGCAAGACGCCATGTTTAAATATATGACGTTATTTAAACTGCAAAGGTAAAATATACATGTAAATTATTACGACAGATGTGAAGGGGGAGGAGAATTTATACGTGAGTCACGTTTAGTCGATAAAACACTTCTGCAAAGGAAACACCTGCGTGTCCTCGCTCATGACTCCTCAGGAAGCCTCCTCACTCCTCGATCCTCGCCTCCTCACGGTGTAATTAGAGAACTGAGATGTAATACAAGACGGCTGAGCTCGATCGGTTTCCGGGTCATAGGATGGAGGACGGAGGAGACGAGGGAGGGATAACCCTCTAATGGCTAATATGGCCCACAATCCATTGCACTTTGGCAAAGGTTTCAGTCCAGGACTACAAACACGAATAAAACGCATTCAAAAACTGCAAACATGGCGGATGTGCGCGACCGGCGTTTAGGTAGAGATGTTTAGAAAAATGGGGTTTGACTTACCAATAATCAACATTTAACCTGGTAAAAAAAATATTTATTTAATATTATCTGTGTTATATTTCATCTGTAACAGCAATGTGAACTTTTATAAACATCCGTGTGGTCGTTAACTTAAATGCATCATGCAGAAAATATGAGCAGAGTTTTCGGCACGAGAGACCCGCGACTGGCAGAGCAACGTGCTACTTCTTTTCTTTCCAGTACAGTAGGAAGTTAAATGAAATGAAATGTGGAGGATGTTAACTGACAAAATGATTGACTGGCCAGTTTACTCTGACAGGGTAAAGACGCAGTTGTGTGATGTGAAAGTATGTCCCAAAGCTTGCCTGCTACACACTCAAAAGTGTGTACTTTTTCTTCACCAAAAGAGTACATACTTTAAGGCCGTAGTATAAGTAGGCACATTGGGATGAAGCACATGTGCTCACACAAAGACACAGAAGTCCTCTGGTGGCCATTTTGGGCACAGCAGCTGATGACTGTGACAGGTTCAGCCAGAGATATCGTTCCGTCATCACTGAGCCTGCCGTGGAGCAACCAGTCATGTGAGCTGTATGTTTAGTGGCTTAAAGAGTCAAATCATTTACCTGTGCTCTTTGGTTTCAGAAACATTGAAGCTCAGTTTGACAGAGATTAATAAAAGTAATTAAGGGAGGTTTACAGACTTGGCCATTGGGGACTTGGGGGCTCTGACTATCAGGGACCACCTGCTGAGAGGTGCATCAAACACTTGGAAACAAGCTACTGCAGATGTAAAGCTGACAGAAATATATACAGACTGAATTTGTACCATTGACTATTGACATAAATGTTGATTTATTCACATATTCTTATTCTGTGACAACTTATTTACATTATGTGATGTTTCTTTTGTAAGCTGTGTACATTTTAGGCCTTTTTTTTAGAAAACAAAAAGGGTTCTGTCTACAGAAGTCAATCTCAAAACCGCTCTGAATGCAGATAGAACCTTATAATTCCAAGGTGGCGATTTGTTTTTAGGTTTTTGTGTATAATAAAGGAAGTTAAGGCTCCCTGTAGAGCACGATCTTAGCTATAACTCTGTATTATACTTTTAACCAGGCTACAACTTAAGATGAGTTAAATAACTAACTTAAAGAGTATAAAGAGTAAGAATAAAGAGTCTTTTGCACAACCCAAATCTGCACAATCAATAAAATATAGAGAAGACTAATACCATAAATCTGTGGAGCGGCTGGTACGATGACAGTAACAAAGCACTTCTGTCATCCCAGCTCACTGTGCTTTGATAAATAGCTCTGTAATGCTTGCCTAGTAACTCATTACACCCCATAAATGAGTTGAGCGGGACCCCCATGTGTGTTTGCTTTAAGTAATTACATTCAGTTCAGATATTCAGCAATGCCTGGCTGCATTTGTTTCATGTCCCGCAGTACATGATCACAAGACTGAGTCATATCACTGCCACCCACTTCAGGTTTTTTTACGTAACTTTGATCTGTCAGTTCATCATTTTACAATTTTTATATTTTGCATTATCAAGATATTTGGTGGAATTATGTAATTATTATTATATATAAGATTAATTGTATATATATAAGTATGTAATTATTCTTTACATGACTAAGAATGGTAATATAAAGAGGTCATTTTCATTAAATGTATTCAAATGAAATGATACTACTACATCAGTTAACAAACTCTTAACCGTTTCCTTATTGTGTAAACTGTAATTGATAATGCAGTGATCACATTTGAAAATTGTTGTGAATAGTAATGCAGCTTTCTTTTTTCCCCCATCTATTAATAGTTTACTTTATTAATTTCAAATCAAGATCTCTTTGACGTATTTGAGTTTCATTATCAGCCTTAAGCCTTACAGTTTTTTCACTAGACGTCTAATAGCCAGACCGTCTGCAAGTCTAGATGGCAAACATCTGAAATTCATAACTACATATGAAGAGGTTATTGGAAATACCTTTGGGCCGTTGTTTAACTCAGTGCCCCTCTTCATTTATTAATCTGGCTAGAAACGAGTGAACTGTGAGAAAATGCGCTCCATTAGATGGGTTCGAGTGGTGAAGGTTCTCTTTGCCAGAAGCTCTGCAGAATCAATTACTTTTATACTTCAGAAAATTCGGAAAAATGCTGGAGGTGATCGTTCATAGTTCTGAAGCTCATTCAATAAATAAAAAGCTGAATTTTGTCTGCAGCAAAAAAGCAGCAATTAATTTTAAAGACAAGACATTTCCCTGTATGATCCACTGTTCTCATTAATTCATAAATTAAGACAATTGAGATCCAGACGAGTGAAGTCAAATCAACAGAAATAAAGTGAAGTCGTTTAGTCTTTTCTTTCTTACAAAGTAAAAGAAAGAATGTAATCCAAAGGGAGCTCGCTGCGCTTAGATCGGTGAAATAAGAAACAGGTCATACGTGTTAGAATAGCTGTAGTAGATTTCTCAAGTGGAAGATTGGGGGAGGCATGATTCCTTTTCAAAAGATCATTTGATGCTGTGTCTGTAGATGACTCTATGGGAACACCCTCGAGGTGTGATGACTGTCTGAAACCCAGATAAAATCATACCAGTTTTTTGGATGCTGGCATGTCTACAGTCATTTTGTTACTGTCTGAATCCATTTAGGAAAGGCAAAGATATTCCTGTAGCTCTGTTTTTGGGTGTCGTGGTAGCGGCGTCAGCAGTACGAGTGGATTCAGTGTTTCTTCTTCTGGTAGCGCCATCTGGGTCATCGCACATTTAAGAAGGGTTTCTTAAAAAAGTCTTACAAAAGTCTTACATCGCTTTTCCGTGAATTAAGGCCTTGAAAAAGTCTTAGAGCAGCAAGTCTTAAATTCATATGATCACGGTATTCATTTTTGTGAGGGATTGTTTCCCTTGTTGTTTTGATTTTTTTTTAATAGTAGTTCAGTTAGAGAACAGACAATACAGTTAAAACACGGCTGCTCTGTGCCGTGTGCCGAACGACCGTCGCATCACAGATCACGTTTCGTTTATCACGTGAAGAGAATAAGTCGAGCTGACTGACAAGAAGAGAGAGGTGAGAAAGACAAGACTGTGGCGGAAGAGTTTCAAAACGAAATGCAAAAGCACCTGTTTTAAAAATATTTTGCATTTTGAAAAGCCTGTTGACTTCTGCCATTTCTCTAAGGTGATAGTGGAAGTTTCATGTTTATTTGGTTCCACAGTGTTTACTGATTTTTATTTATTTAAACTGTGTATCTTTTTTGTTTTTAAATATATATTACATCAAGGTGTGTGCTTCCAAGCTTTCTTAGTCGTTTTGCTAATAAACGTTCTACGTTTCTTATTTGGTTACACAGTGTTTACTGATTTTCAGTTTTGTATACCTATTTAAACTTTGTGTAAGTTATTATTTTATATTAGGCATATAACATGGTGTATTTTTATTAGTTTTGTTAATAAAAGTTAGTTACATTAATGCCGCTAATTAAAAAGTGAAAGTAAAATGTGCAAGATGCTTTTACAAGGTGAAAGTAAAACTCAAACTATACTTAGAGAACATATCGCTGTATTGTTTTATGTATTTTTTTTTTTTCCTTAAATTTTCTTGGTCTTAAAAAGGTCTTAAAAAAAGTCTTATAGTTACCCTCATAAAACATGCAGAAACCCTGTTTAGGTCTTGGATGTGGTATCTCCCTAGGTGAAGCTTCCTTTGGGATCCAGATCTGCTATACCAGCTTACGGGGAACTGCGTGACATCCTCATCCGGAAATGTGGACACTTGTGTTTGGCCTTTAAACGGCGCTCTTTGATTAGCTCTAATCTTTTGTCAGAGACCATTTTGAATGTTTATGTTTGAATCTTTATGTAAAATGTTTACATTTTTGGCCTTCTGCTTTTAAGTGACACCTCTTTGTGTCAAAAGAGTGTTGGGTTAGTGCTAGCATTCCTTCAGAAGCTTTTTTCTAACTTAAGGTAATGGTTGAAACCGTTCCATTTGGCTTGTGTTCCTGTTTACATCTTAGTGTTAATCCTAGAGAGTCAGCTTCAGAAGGTTTTGTTTTAGGGCTTGACATCTGTGGTCAGAAACCAAGAGGATTGGTGATTCGCAGGCCTTATCGGAGAGCCTTTCCTGTATAGATTTAGCTTTCAGTCTGGTCGAGGTCTTGAAGCTAAGTTACCTGCTTAAGGTTAATGAGAGCCTGCACAAGCTTCATCCTGTGAGAGCATTACAGACTTACACAAGCCAGTGGCTTGATTTGGTGGCCACAACAAGGTTTTTGTTGCTAAGGGTGTCACACCTGGTAAAGGATGGGCAAGAGTGTGGAGAAGAGCGGTTGAAAGTTGGTTGTGCATAAATAACTGTGTCATAGCTACATTAGATTCATGGCTCCACGGCTGTTATCGGCAGGTGATTAACAACGGTTTTGTAAACGCTGTGGTTTCTATTCCTTTTCTGTTGATTAGCTCTTCTGTCTAAGACAATAAAATGAGGGAAGGAGACATTCACACTGACGAGCCATGGAAGATGTGTGTAATTAAAATCATATTCTGTAGCGAACATTAATCTTTCTTCTTTGTGAAGACCTTGACAAGATTGGTGAGCACAGGGTAACAGATTGAAGAACCTTGTCTGAGCATAAAATCATAATTAATAGATTTACTGGGGGAAGATACATGGAAGAATAGATGTCGAAATACGTGTTTGTATCTCGCTGATTCTTGAGAAGTGGGACACAACAGGGTGAAATATTGAAAAAGTAAAATCTTGTACTCAGACAAAGAAACTCCAGTTATGTACCTTACATGGTACTAAGCCACTGAGCTATGCTTTGATTCAACCCCCCAAATTTTCTCTTTTATTTTCATTTCATTTACCTTTACATCACTTATTTTGTAATCAAGCAATCAAGATGTTTTTAACATTTCAAAACACATTCTCACATTAGCACGCAGATTACACTTTCACATGTGACCAACAATTCCTCAACAAATATAAAATATCATAATCAAGTATTATCAAAACATTCATCTGATGGAGGTGAGGTGAGTTTTGTAGTCATTTTAGATTGGGAGAATCACAAAAATATGATGACTTCAAGTCAACTCCGTCACTGGCCCGTCACCACATCAGACAGAAAATCTCACGGTGGTGACAAATTTGGCAATTCTGTCACAGAACAAATGGAGAACATGTAATAGCCATTTCATTTTCTCTGTTGATGCTAGATGCCAATAGAAGCTGCTTCAGGAGAATAACATGATCTAAACATTTCAAATAATTTCCTGGGAAATTGGAAGATGGTGTTGACATTTCATGGTTGTGACACAAGAAAAATGAACACAAGGATTTAAAATATTCTACAACTATAAAATTTACCAGAGCCTGTCTGACACTGATGTGCTGTGTAGAGATGGAGTGTGGCAAGGGGGTCCTTTAGAGTGACAGCTGCCCCTGATATTCCCTGATTTTATTAGATTTTAATGAATGTCTGACGGTGTTGACAAAAAGTGGGGGCACAACTTTGAAACCTTATGAAATGTGTCCTTGAAAAACCGCCTTGCTTTGATACAAGATACTATTAAGTGTTGCTTTGATAAAACGAGCTCTTTTTCGTCATAAAACAAACATTATTCATTTTACAGCATATGAATGACTGAACCCTTCTCTGTGGACGCACTGTTTTAGATGTAGTGAGAAGACAATAAGTGTCATAGATTTGATATAATTAATGATACAATTAAATTGAAGAGGATAATTTTGTTAAATACATTTTATTATTAATCCCTCATAACATTTACACTTTCATTTTCAAACTGTTGAAATTGCTGGACATGTTTTGGCCCATGTCTCAAGAATCAGTGATCTGTCTGTGCAATATTTGGGTGGAAAAATTGTGTTGTCTTGAATGTCTACATGACCAGAGGGCTACTGGAGACAAAAGCAAAGGGACTAATGTTTGTTTGTTACAGAGCAAGCTGGAAAAGATAAATCATGGCCTATGGCATGTAATAAAGTCATTGTACCTTTTTTTTTTTTTTTGATTAAATGTTTTTTTGTGGACTTATTGTGGATGTTTGGGACAATAAGACTGAGACATCTAGTTTAGCAAAGTCTGATCAAGTTTATAATGGTGGTAGCAAGAACCACCCACGTATCACAATCTGAACATTATGTGAAATAGCAGATGCAGTAGCACAATAATAAAGCCTTATAAAAAACTCATGCAACTGAACAGTAATATCAGTCCATGCACACAGAGAAAACAGCAGATATGTGTTTATTTATTTATTGAAGAGAATTGATTATTTTGCAGATTCTAGTTTAGATGAGATGGCCGGTGCATCGCCAAATTAAAGCTGATTATATTCATACACTAGTCAGTATACGTTTAAGAAAATAGGTTATTTTCTCTATTATAACTATTGTTTTATATATATATATATATATATATATATATATACAAATGCATTGCTTAAATTTGTTCTAAAATTGTTTTAAAAGCAACAGAAACACCAAGTGTCAGAATTCAATTGTGCATTGTTTAGTCCCAGCTGTATTTCAGTGGGATACCTTTAGTTAGTATTCAAACATGCTGAGCAGGTAATCAGATTTGTGTCTCTGTGAGTTCTTGTGGTGAGCTGATTCCTTGTGTAATTATTTTTCACAAGGAAAAGCATCTAGGACATGAAGTGTACAGCATCTTGCATTAAAAAAATCTATCTATCTATCTATCTATCTAT
>JAHKKF010523736.1:0-15929 GCA_019740295.1 Labeo calbasu | reverse complement strand
GTTTTCAACAGAAGATAGAAACTCATACATATTTGGAACAACATGAAAGCGAGTAAATGATGACAATTTTACTTTTTCCACCTAATGACTTGCACTACATTATATAATGTGGTAAAGCAAGTTCATGTTTTTATGAAATTAAGAGACTGGGTGGATCCGTGGGTTGAAAACCCCAGTTTGACAGCATACCTGTGTGCTGGATCCCGGCAGGGGTGGGACAGATTCCATCAGGCTCTGTGGTTGTTTGGTTGGTCTCTGCACGCAGGAGCCTCTCAGGACTGTTCCTCTTAAACCGCTGCATTCTCCGGATCACTATATCTTTGACCTTCTCAGTGCGAGACACTTCAGGAACAGGCTGGGAAACATCACCTGTCTCTAACGTTACAGTCTGAGTCCTGCCGTTGATCGTACTCTTTATTTCAGTCTTACTAGCATCCCTAGTCTTCTTTCTCCTCTTTGGAGGGTTTCGTTTAGAAGAGGGTGAGGATGCCTCTTCATCCTTGGCTGCTGATCCTGGTCCTTTCTTCCTCACTCTTTTGAGGAGACGAGAACATAGGTCGGTGAAGTCCTGATCCGAGTCGTCCATGATATGAGCCGAACACACACGATCTGTCACATGTGTCTGTTATTATATAGATCACTAAACGTCATTTGAATGGATAAAATGAACAAAGCTACAAATTCAAATTCATTTTATAGATAACGTTATTGACGAAATACATCATGTTTACCTTTGTTTACATTTGACTCTGCCACTATTCGAACCTAATTATATCGGTTAACGTACGTTTATTGCGACTTATTTCATAACAACTTGAACACAGACAGTTGGGAAAACCCACTTCATTATATGTCTGTAAAATAGATGATTTAACGTCGTAAAACGACGTTTTTCTTATAAAATGAGCTTCAGCGACGGCTAACGTTGTTCAAAATACCGTCCCGCCGCTGTCTACTTCCGGTGACGTCCAGTACGCGTTGACGCATTGACTGCGTCGATTGCGAAAGATCTTCGCGTCATGTGACTGAACTTACGAAATGGCGAAATTGCTAAAAGATGGTAAACTACACTACATGTTTCGAGTAACTATTTGAAATTATTTTTATATATATATATATTGTTGAACAAGTCAAAAGACGCGACAGCCTAGCGTTAACTTACACATAACGTTAAATAACATAGACGACACATGATTTTGATCTGTTGCACACAGTTTATTTAACAATATGGTATATAAGTAAGAAATAAGTTTTTTTCAACCAGTTTATACAGTGATTCCATTCTCTCTTCCTTATATTTATAGTACTTTGCTTAATAACTTGCATGATTTACATTAAGGGAAAAAGTAGAGCCCCCGTTCAAGTTTGTGTGAGAGGAATGAGGGTCAATAGCAGAATCCATTCTGTGTTTCCAACAAGCAGTCAACCAGTGATCGCCCATTCCCTCCCGCTCAGCTTAGGGGCCCGTCTCTTTCCCTCTTTCTCTCTAGCTTTCTTTATATTTATATATCTGTATGACAAAATTAGGACAAAAAGCAACAATATTCTACATCTGCAAGACAGAACCTCTGGATCCAGGCCAGTGAAATGTTGTAAATGTGTACATGTCCTCTTGGGGTCGGTGCTGTATTGGTATTGTCTGAGTGATGCGTGTTTGTGTGTGTGTGTGTGTCAGCATACATGCGTATGCACAGTTCCTATCAATACAAACAAATAGTTCTCCTCATACAAACTTCACAATGAGGAAAGGAGGAAATACCTCCAAATGCATGTCTGAAAAAATGGTACAACACTAGAATACAGTCGCCAGGAAGGATGACAGACAGAGCGGAGAGACCCTGACCCGAACTCCCAGACAAATTATTTTACAATCTTCCAACACAAAAATGCTGCAAAGTTAGATAAGGTATAAAACAAAAAGGTATGAATAATATAGTGAAGTTTCGTAATTTTCTTAAAAAAAAGAAAAGGCATGAAACCAGACCACCCGCCCCCGAAACAAAACACTGACCACACATAGGTCTAAACTGAACAAAAAATATATTCTTTGTGATTTATATTTCTTTTAAACAACAATTTTTCAAATCCCTCTTAAAAGGAAGAAATCAGTCTTTTGTTTTTAGGAAACATCAACATTTCCTATTCCATGTCGACATAAATTTCTTTTTTTTTTTCATACATTTCTTCAAACTTTTTACATGTCAGTACAAAAAAATTCGAGAATATTAGAGAAAAAAAACCAACAGAGCCACAAAAAAGAGGAACGGGGGAGACTGTGGTGGGTGGAGTCTCCCAGTAAACGCTACAATCCCTCCACAAATTTCTCCAGCGTGTCTCCCGTCGTGTCTCCCACCAAGCCTAAGTCACTGGGCAGCCCTCCGCGGTTGGGCGTGTTAAGTTGCGGGAGCATGGCACTCTGCTCGGGTGCGCCCAGGTGCGCCTGCTCCATAGAGCCAGGCATGGGCGTCGTCAGACCAGGGTGTGGCGATCCCGTGTTGTGCGGCGACGGCTGTGGCTGAATCTGCGGGGAAGGACTGGAATGTGGCGGAGGCTGCTGCGACGGAGGTCTGGGCGACTGTACGGGGGCCGGCGAGCACACCTGATTACTGAGTGCATTAGCCATGGGTTGGCCTTGAAGGTGCGCGCCTTGGGGCTGGCCGGAAAGCAGGTGAGTTTGCGGGCTCATGGGACTTGGTTGCGCCGGCGAGCCCATCGGAGGCTTGAGGACGACCTGCTGTTGCGGAAGCTGCTGCTGCTGCTGTTGCTGAAGTATGCGTTGGTGCAGGAGATTGGACGTGCTGTCCATTCCCATCCCGGCCTGCCCCATTTGGGCCATAGGGGGAAGCTGGCCCATAGGTCCACCCGTTCCCTGCATGGCCAATTGTTGCTGCTGCCGCAGTTGCGTGTAGTTGGTAGCAGTGCCTTGTGCCTGCGGGAACTGGCCGTGTGCCTGTGGCATCACTCCCTGCTGCTGTTGCTGTTGTTGCTGCTGCTGCTGCTGCTGCCGCAGCAGCTGACGGCGGTACAACTCCTGAAGCTGCGGGTTGTTGGCATGCGCAGGGTTCATGAGTTGACCCTGCGGTCCGAGAGCTGCCATGCCTTGCGGTGCGGTCTGCTGCTGTGGCGCCATGACAGGTCGCGGCACTCCCTGCATGGCTGCTATGTTCTGCATCGGCTGCTGCGCTGCATGCATGCCCTGTTGCGCTTGTTGCTGTGGCTGGTTGGCGTGGTACTTCGCGGTCCTTTGTTTGATGAAGGCGGCCATGAGTTGTGGGTTCGATTTGAGGATGTTCAACACCTGCTGCTGTTGTTGCGGCGAGCTGGGCGACTTGAGGGTGCGTAGCAGGTCTTGCAAGGCATTGGGGGCGATGGCTCCGGGTCTCTGGGGTGCTTGCGGTCGCGGGCCCTGTGTGGGCACCATCATGCGCGGCTGTGCCGCTTGCTGGGGCATCGTGGGGCGCTGCATAGGCATGGTCTGCGGCGCACCCGGTGGGGTTTGTTGCGGAGCAACCTGCTGCGGAGCCGCTTGCATGCCTGGTTGAGGACCTCCGGTCCACTGTCCTTGCGACATCTGCGGCATGACCTGTTGCCCGCGTGGCCCGACGTGCTGCATGGGCGGCTGCATGGGGCCTTGCATGCGTGGCTGCTGGTGGTTCATGGGAAGGCCGTTCATGGTCATGCGATAGTTCTGTTGGTGTTGAGCCTGCGCGACCATTTCTATGTGCCGTGCCATTTTGACCGCCATAGGCGGAGGCTGTTGTTGCGGAGGCTGCTGCGGCGGCTGCTGCTGCTGGGGAGGTTGCGGGAGCGGAGACTGCTGCTGGTGTAGTGGAGAAGCCTGTGGGCCAGGTTTGCCCTGTGAATTTTGAGGAGGGGGCTGCCCATTGCGAGGCGTATTGGGATAGGTCGGGGACATGACGCCTGCGTTGGGAGTCGTTGGCTGGTTGGACAGCGGTTGGGGCGTTTGAGGGGTGTTGGGTTGCTGATGCGAGGTGGGCGTGCTGGGGGCTGTTGACGTAGGGGGTGACGGCAGGCTCTGAGGCATGGTTCGGCCCTGCATAGTGGCCATGCGTCTCCGCATCATTTGCGCCTGCTGGAGCCTGTGCTGCAGCTGCTGCTGACGCAGTTTGTGCTTGATATTGAGGCAGAAGGGCACGGGGCACTTGTTCTCCTGACAGTGCTTGGCATGATAGCAGCAGAGGGCAATGAGCTGCTTGCACACCGGACAGCCGCCGTTTGTCTTGCGCTTGCAGCCCTTGGTGTGCTGCACCACACGCTTCATCTTCTGGCAAGACGGCAGGGAGCAGTTGGCGTTGCGGCACTGGCAGGCATGCACCAGAGACTGAATGCAACGCTGGATGCTCAGACGCCGACTCTCCTGAGGACTCTTGGAGGCCTCGCCGCTTTGACTGTTGTTGTCGTCGTCCAAACCCAGACCCCACTTGACCATCTGGTGCTCGTGGCCCTTAGTGTTGTAGCAACTAATGCACAAGTCAAAGTCCTGAGGAAAGATGAGGGCACAGTGATTAACCAATGAATGAGAGGAAGTGATCATAAAGGACAGTTGTAGAGTGTTACAGGAGTTTCTGTATCTCACCTCGCAGACTGTACAGTGCCAGCGTGTCTCAACATGGTGTTTACATTCGTTGCAGGTGTAGACAAAGCGGTCCTGGCCCTGGTTATGTAATTCCACTAGCATGCACATGGTGCTCCACTTGCAACGCCGCAAAGAGCTGAACTCCCAGTGCTTATCCCGTGCTAATGTCAAGAAGGCGTCCCTTCCGTCCATTAGGTCACAGGTCAGAAGGGGATCGGGGTCAACAATGGGTAGTAATGAGTTGACCATGGGCCCAGAGTGCAGATGGATTACAAAAAAGACCTGGAAGAACAAGTAGGACAAGGTAAGAGATTTCTTCAGATTTTTCCAGAGAAAAACACTTGTATGCAAAACTTAAGGGGAAACAATGTACGTGACTTATGCAACGCATGAGAGAGCAAGTTGAAGGATTAGTTCACTTCAGAATAAAAATTTCTTGGTAATTTACTCACTCCCGTGTCATCCAAGATGCTCATGTCTTTCTTAAGTTGCTAAGAAATTAGGTTTTTTGAGAAGAACATTCCAGGAAATTTCTCCATATAGTGGAGATCCAAGTATTGCAGTCTAATGGTCAGGGAGTCGGGCTTGTAACCGAAAGGTTACGGGTTCAAGTCCCACGTCCGGCAGGGATTGAAGGTGGGGGAAGTGAAGAACCAGCACTCTCTCCACCTTCAATACCACGACTGAGGTGAGACCCTTGAGCAAGGCACCGAACCCCCAACTGCTCCGGGCGCTGCAGCGATAGCAATATGGCTGCCCACTGCTCTGGGTGTGTGTTCACGGTGTGTATGTGCATGTTTGTTCACTACTCACTACTGTGTGTGTGCACTTGGATAGGTTAAATGCAGAGCACAAATTCAGAGTATGGAAGTTAAGTTCTTTGCAACTGAAGAAAGACATGAACATCCTTGGATGACATGGGGGTGCCTAAATTATCAGGAAATTTTTATTCTGTAAGTGGACTAATCCTTTAATGACCAGACAAAGAACATATAGTAGACCTCTTTGTGTTTCTCCATTGTGGCGTAGAGTTTCTGAGAAAGGTCATTGGCTACATTCGGCATCCCAGGTTTCTTTTTATTAGCTCGGCTCACGCTGCTTTTATTCTTATTTGTTTTCTTGTTGTTCTTCTTCTTTGCATTCTTACTGTCCCCTGGCGTGCCCTGTTAGAGAACAATAAAAGAGTCTATAAAGGATGTTTCGAGTTTTTAAAAGAAATGTAAATTAATCTACAGAATATCAAATAATGAACAGCATCACCTCTGGAGTTTCACAAGCTGCCGTGTTTTCTTCTTTTTTCCTCTCCTCTTCTTCTTGCTCCAACTCTTTGATGCTCTCCTCCAACACGTTGGGCCAAAAATCACCCTCGAAGTATGGAAGCTCGTTTGCACTCGTCAAACGGTCCTCGGTTGCTTGCTTAAAGATGTCCTATTAAACACAAACACATTGTATTTAAACCATACAACTGATTGCTTTATGGCAATCAAGGTTTTTAAAGATCACATGGTCCCTGCTGTACCTTGTAGTCATGTAGTATCCGCTCAGCATAGGCCTTGTCCAGCATTTTGCGGTACCATTCCTGCAAGCGCTTGGGTTTTGGGATTTTCTGGTCAGCGGGGTGACAGTGGAAGATATAGTCGTCACCTTCGCTAGGCGGACACGCCCAGATGTGCGCCGTAACGTATCTGCGGTCAAAATGTTAAAAAATTCAGGGCATGAACTTTGGGAACTGTTTTTGTCGGTCTCAAGGAAGTGATGAAACCTACCCAAGCTTCTTGACGTATTCCAAATAGCCGATGAGGATTTCATGATAGACTGCTGTTCTCAGCATGCGAGGTCTGAAGAAGTGAATACTATCGAGGTACGATATGTATACCCGTCTAAAAAAAAAAAAGATGGAGAATTTAACCTTCATTGGGATTGCACACATGTCTGCTGTTTTAAAAAAAAAAACTCTATTATGAGTTTACCTGGTGTTAGGGAAAAGGCAATCAGAGCCGTACTCTTGCACGTGCATGCCGAAAAAACACACGTCCACTCCGTCAATCTCCTCGAAGGCGAAAAGTGCTTTGGTTCTGTAGGGGAAGCTTTCGGGCATCTCTCCCGTGTCGACAAACCTGAAACGAAGCAAGAGATTAACACAACTTGTCCTCTGAACGGTCAACCGAAAGATGGAAAAATAAAAGGTAAGCATGATGGTTAGGTTTACCTGGCCTTCATGCCAGGTTTGACCTCCACCGTTTTGTCTGAACTGGCTACGACTCGCACGAACACCTCTCCAGCTTCCGGATGGTTCTGTCTCTTCAAGTACTTGTTCACCCGGTCCTCTATGTAAGTGCCTAACCGCGTCGTCTGCAACCCTGGATTGAAGATGAAAACACTTATTATTGTGATTTAGCACAAAAACACTTTAGGGATAGTTTTTAAAGACGTTCCGGGGTGTAAAATACACACTTTTTGTCAAAGTTCCCCAGGTAAATTCACATTCCAGGGGTTAAATATGACGTTATCTGCGTTGATTCGACCTATAGACATGGCAACAGATGGCAGCGCTCGCAAACTTGCTCAAGCACTCCTCTCTGTGCCAATCACAACAGGCTTGGACAGCTGACCAATCAGAGCAGAGGAGGCTTACTGAAGGGAGGGGTTTACAGACATGCTCAAAGATTTTTTTCAAACCATTTTTACCATTTGGTTTTCTATTTGAGAATTGGTTCATTTAAAAATAGATTTTTCACTCTCCATATAGATATTTCTTTTATTTTTGTAAGGCAAGTATACATGGAGTGTCAAGCTCAAGTTCACAGAGACTGAGACGGCAGAAAGCGCATTCTGTTTGCTTGAATTATTTTACAAAAGCACAACGTTTTGTTGTTATTGTGAGTGCACACATCCTTACAGATTCGAAAGATGCATTACTTTTATCTGTATGACCAAAAATGACGGAGTATTTTAAGAGCAAGTGACCGCAAGGCGCCTCCATCTGTCATGCAGTAGCACGCTACTGTTTAGCTTTCACACTCTGCACAGACACTTCAATAGCGCACATTTTTTTTTAGGTTAAATTTTAGATTGAGCTGCCATGTGAAGTTGCTACTACATACATTTCATATTTTAGATGAAAAGCCATATTTGAGGTTAAAGGAGAAGTCCACTTCCAGAACAAAAATTTACAAATAATGTACTCACCCCCTTGTCATCCACAATGTTCATGTCGTTCTTTCTTCAGTCGTAAAGAAATTGTTTTTTGAGGAAACATTTCAGCATTTTCCCCCATATAATGGACTGGTATGGTGCCCCGATTTTGAACTTCCAAAATGCAGTTTAAATGCAGCTTCAAATGATCCCAAATGCGGTTGTAAACGATCCCAGCCGAGTGAAACGATTGGTTATTTTCATAAAAATTATACAATGTATATACTTTTTAATGCCAAACGCTTGTCTTGTCTTACTCTGCCTGGACTGTTTTGGACTGCAAGGCAAGACGAGCGTTTGAGAATAAAAAGTATATAAATTGTATTATTTTAATGAGAATAACTGATCGTTTCGCTAGATGAGACCCTTCTTCCTCGGCTGGGATCGTTTACAACTGCATTTGGGATCGTTTGAAGCCGCATTTAAACTGCATTTTGGAAGTTCAAAATTGGGGCATCATATCAGTCCACTATATGGAGAAAAATGCTGAAATGTTTTCCTCAAAAAACAATTTCTTTACGAGTGAAGAAAGAAAGACATGAACATCTTGGATGACAAGGGGTTGAGTAAATTATCTGTACATTTTTGTTCTGGAAGTGGACTTCTCCTTTAATGAATGACAGGCGAGTGTTTGAATGTCTTGCCAGATGTATTGTTTTACCACTTAGACCAGCCATTAATGATCTGTCTACATGACTTCGCCACTTCCTGTGGATTCTTTTTTTTTTTTTTGCAACTCAAAGACTAATAAAATTTTAGTCGACCAAGCATCTTCTCATCGACTAACCATTAGTCGACTATTTGGGGGTAGCCCTAGCCTAAACTACATCTGTTCATCATATAAAGTGATCATGTCTCTTCAGAAGACTTGATTTAACCACTCATTTAACCACTCACAATCATATGTATAACATTTATGATGTCTTTGAATCGTCAAGACTTTTCAGTGGAAGGACAAAAATCTCTCAGGTTTTATTAAAACTACCTTCAATTGTGTTTTGAAGATAATTAAAAGTCAAGTTTTGGAACGACAGGGCGAGTAACTCACATACTTGTCATTTTGAGGTAAAATTGAACATTAAAGCATCACATTACAATCCCATTACTTACTTTTTGCCGAAAACTTGTTCTCTTTCCTCGTCTTCCCGCTCTTTTTCAAACAGTTATCGCAGATGAAACTGCAGAGAGAAACGCTCATTAGCGCCGACGTCCCGCAACGCATCCAGAATCGATATTCACACCGACACCGTTCACTCTGAGGTGTTTTCAAACTCACCCGGAAGGCCAGATGACCTCGTAATGCAGGACGCATATCTGATGCATCTTCCGCCCACAGTCTTTACATTCAACAAACCTGAAAGAAGAAGAACTGATTAACGGGAGACGCAAACGCTTTATGCGCTTTGTATTCCGGCAGCTTTGTGTCTGAATGCGTAGGCACTAACTGCAAAAGCAGGTAGTTGGTATGAAATAAATCATTCAGTTTCTTTCCCTCCAGTTCTTACGCATTTGCAAGCGGACCAATGCAACTGCGCCTTTGTAGGAGGTGTGGACGAGTTTTGTATAAAACCGATGCTTGCAGACGAGTGTTGTGTTCGTGTGGTGGGAGTGTCTCTGTGCGCTCTGTTGCTGACAGCAGGGGGCGCCAGTGAGCAGAAGCCATGTGGTGTAACGTCAGTATAGTCCTACTATCAGAGCATGTGCTACTTGATGGAATCCTGTGAAATTAAGTGGAGCGTTTACTTACGGCTCAGGATCTAACGTGTCATTCTTCTTCCTTTCGAACTGGTCTTTAGAGATCATGCTGCAGACAAAGATGATGCACAATCAGATTTGTTGAACATTTAAAACACTCCGTTTATTATGGAATGGAAAAAATGAATCATCTGGAATGATTTCAAACTAAAGTGATGTATCTTCACAACCGAGTTTAAAAGAGACTTACGTCTGGGGCTGAGCAGGATCATCTCCTAGCGTCACACTGTCTCCCTGAATCTCATTGAAGCACTTCTCGCAGAAATGATACCTATAGAGTCACAAACACGTACAGTTGAGTTACAAAACTTCTAAATCGTCCAACGTTGTTGTTTTACCCAGGGTGTCTGACTTTGTAAACACTAGGTCAGTACTTCCGCCTACGCCACCCGTGATCATTTCCAACATGATTACGTAATGGGTGAGGCTGAGCTAGTGCAAGATGAGCATTTGTGGTTAAAAAGTATATAAATGTATATGTTTTTTAGAAAATGACTGATTGTTTTGCTAGATAAGACCCTTATTTCTTGGCAGGGATTGTGTAGAGCCTTTGAAGCTGCATTGAAACTGCAATTTGGACCTTCAACCCCATTGAAGTCCACTATATGGAGAAAAATCCTGCAATGTTTTCCTCAAAAATCTTAATTTTCTTTCGACTAAAGAAAGATAAGAACATCTTGGATGACATGGGATGAGTAAATTATCAGGAAATTTTCATTCTGGAAGTGAACTAATGCTTTAAAAGTCATTCAACACTGTTCAACATCAGCGTGAATGTAATGTGAATGGCTTTCAAGTGTTTAATGGGAAAATTCAATGTAATAGTTCACCCGAAATGGAAAATTTGCTAACAATGTACACATCTTTAAGCCATCCAAGATGTAGATGAGTTTGTTTCTTCATCAGATTTGGAGAAATGTAGCATTGCATCACTCGCTCACCAATGGATCCTCTGCAGTGAATGGGTGCCGTCAGAATGAGAGTCCAAACAGCTGATAAAAAACATCACAATAATCCACACCACTCCAGTCCATCATCTAATGTCTTGTAAAGCTGCATTTTTGTAAGAAACAAATCATTTATTGAAGCGTTTTAACTTCAAACCTTGATGCTCTTAAACATCAAAATATTTGTTAAGAACCGTTTTTTAAATTTATTTATTTATTTTTTATTTATTTATTTATTTATTTTTAAAATGGAAGCCCATTTCCGCCACTGAATAAAAAATAAAAAAAGGTAATTGCGACTTTTTATATCGCAATTCTGACATTTTTTTCTCAAAACTGCATCATATAAACTCGCAATTTTGGCTTTTTTCTCAGAACTGTGAGATATAAACACAATTGCGAGTTATAAAGTCAGCCTTGCTAGATATAAAGTCAGAATTGCGGGATATAAACTCACAATTTGTGAGAAATAAAGTCAGAATTGCGAGATATAAACTCTATAAACTTTTTTCCTCGCAATTTCGATATTGTACCTCGCAGTTCTGACTTTCTTTCTCAGAATTGAGACTTGCAATTAAAAAGTCCAGTTCTGAGGAGAAAAAAAGAAAGAATTGCAAGTTTCTCACAATTCTGACTTTAGAACTTGCAGTTGTGAGTTTATTTTGCGCAATTGCGCCTTTATTTCTCAGAATTGCGAAATAAGTCGCAACAACTTCTTTAATTTTTTTATTAAGTTGCGGAAATGCAAGTTTTTGCTTGTAAACTGCTTGATCTGTTTATATTTCTCTCCCAATTTAGACAAAATGACTTTTTTCCACAGGAGGAAGTGATATTACGGATAAAGGACTTATTATTGTTTAGCAATAAACAATAGTTTTAAGCAGTTTTAAATGTCTGGATTTGTTTCTTAAAAACATGCAGCTTTTCACTTTACAAGGCATTAAATGATGGACTGGAGTGGTGTGGATTACTTGTGGATTACTGTGATGTTTTTATCAGCTGTTTGGACTCTTATTCTGACGGCACCCATTCACTGCAGATGATCCACTGGTGAACAAGTGATGAAATGCGAAATTTCTTAATCTGTTCTGATAAATAAACTCATATAAATCTGAAATGGCCTGAGAGTGAGTAAATGTGAGTACATTTTCAGTTTTTGGGTGAAAATAGGGAGAAATTTGGACAGATTCTTACATAAAAAACCCCCAGAATGAATTCGTAGTGGATGTGAGTGTATAAGTGATAGCGGGCATGCGTTTGTCAATCAGCTTATGTAGAGGTTCTGTAGTGACGTGCTCTGTGCTGCAGGGGGCACAAGGGAGCCTGTTATGACTAAGCAGGCAATTCGCAGCAAAAAAGCTAATAAATGTGCCAGTGCAAATATTACAACTGCCAATAAATTAGGACTGGCTGGAGACTTCAAGCAGAGAAACCGTGAACAAAGAGAACGGGGGGAGGGGGTTGTGATCGAGCAGTCTTGTATTAGAACATACATATGAACATAGTGTACACATAGGGAGGTTTAATGTCAATTAATGTAAATGTCTGATCTGCCCAATGTGCATCAAAACCACACACGGCTGAACTAACTACAGCACGTGACGGAGAGCACGTCTGCTTTAACTCAAACGTCCTCTTAAATGTTTTCTAAGGCTGTCGACTACTTGAACGTTACCTCATGGAAGAGCACGTGTATCGTCTCACCTGTTCTGATAACTGTAGTAAGTGCCGTCTCGGGGTATTGTACACAGCTGCTTGCCGTAACAGCACAGCGTCTGAGGAGAAAACTCGTACTGTGGGAGGAAAGGAGAAAATGGGAGTTCAGACACGACCGGAAAAGTCTGTTTATGTCGAGTTTGTGTGCAGACGACCAGAAAATACTGGAGGTTCTTTAACGGTAGTACTGAAAACCACACTATTGTTGTATTAATATTATTTTACATAAACAAAATAATACAATTGCATTATTTTAAAGTGCTAAAAATTATGCACGTCAAGAAATCAGATGTTATTTTGACGTTTATGTAGTTCCAAATATTCTGCCTTTTGACATGTTTGCATATATTGTTTAATAATATATTTATTTTCATGCTATTACTGATTAGATACTGATTATTGTTATAAACGCTGTGGAGAAGTATTCATATTTAATATACATTTATTTATTCGCACATTATTATTTTCATGGGGATATACTGCATAACCATTTATTATTTAATTTATACAATATTATTTAGAATACCTTTGTTTGAACATTATTATAATTACAATTATAATTATACTTATTATTATCATTATTATTACTACTACTACTGCTGCTGTGGAGCAATATTAAATAACTATTATATAAATGTATTATACAATAATACATTTATTTGCATATTATTATTATTAATATTTTTACTGTTGTGTAAATTGTAGAACAATTAAACAATAACATTAAATACACACTTATTCATACATTATTATTAGTTTTATTATTTTAGAGTGATATTGTAAAAACATTACAAAAGAATGTATATATATGCATTTATTTGCACATTACTATTAATATTAGTGTTGTTGTTGTTGTGTAAATTGTATCCATATATGCATTTATTTTCACATTATTATTATTAATAATATTATATGATTATTACTTGTGGATATATTATTGTACAACCATTTATTATAGAGTGTTATTTAATATTCATTTATTAATAGTATTATTAATTGTATGTAAATTGTAGTCCAACAATATATTTAATATACACTTATTTGCACATTATCAGTATTAATAATTTACCATTTATTATACAATGCTACATTTAATATACATTTATTATTATTATAATTGTTATTATTATTATTATTATTATTATTATTAAGTAAATTGTAGTCCAGCAATAATATATTTAATATACACTTATTTGCACATTATTAGTATTATATTAAAACCACTTATTGTACAATGCTATAATTAATACACTTTTTTTTTTTATTAATTGTGGCGATATTATTGTACCATTTATTATACAATATTATAATTACATTATTGTTATTATTGCTATTATTATTATTATTATTATTATTATTATTATTATTAATGTTTATTTGCACATTATTATTATTTTTAATTATTTGTGGAGCTATTATTGTACCATTTATTATTCAGTGCTGTAATTAAAAATACATTTATTTATTTATTTGTTATTGTTGTTGTTGCTGTTGTTGTATACCCATTATATATCATTACATTTATTTGCACATTATTATTATTATTATTATTATTATTATTATTATTATTCGTATTTATTTGTGGAGATATTATTGTACCATTTATTATACAATGCTGTAATTAAACTACATTTATTTATTTATTTATTTTATTTATTAATTATTGTTGTTGTTGCTGTTGTTGTATAACCATTATATATCAATACATTTATTTGCACATTATTATTATTATTATTATTTGTGGAGATATTATTGTACCATTTATTATACAATGCTATAATTAAAATACATTTGTTATTATTATTATTATGATTATTGAGTGTTACAATTGTATAAATGATTTATTATATTATTATACATTTATTTGCACATTATTGTTGCTGTGGAAATATACAACCATTTATTAAACAGTAATATATTTAATATACACTTATTCGCACATTACTATTATTATTATTATGTGAAATTATGACAACAGAATGTGAAGTGAAAGTCAGTGTTCATCCCACCTTCCTTCCGCAGCAGTACCCGAGAAGCTGCATGACGGGGTCGATCTCCTGCTCGAACACCTCGGCCAGTTTGGAGCAGTACTTGTACACACGCGACGTCTTCCTGTTGTACAACCACGCGTTGTTGAACATCAGCCACACGTCGTCTACATACTGCCACGGCTCCTGATACTGACCCGTGTCCAGTTTGCGCTTGATAGTGGACAGGTCGATGGGGTTCTTCACGATATCAAAGTAGTCCTGAAGACAGGAAACACTTTCAAAGTTCAGTCAAATGTGTACACGTATGGTTTCCGCATTATTTAATGTCTCCAAAAATGACTTAATAAAGACATAAGCGAGACTCACAGGGATGCCGAGAAGTATAGGGTCCACAGGCTGCCGGAAGGGCAACGACTCTGGATCTTGCCTGTACAGAGACTCCAAAGTAGGCATCAACGCCTGCCGCAACTCCTCTGGCTTAAAGACTGAAATGACAAAGAGCAGGAAGCACATCAGAGACAGATGAAACATAAATGAAAGCAACAGAAACGTAGAGCCAACAGAAAAGACCACAGAAATATCAGTTCGTACTTTTCCTGCGAGACTGGGACGGTGAAGAGGACGTTGTGCCGTTCGTCCTGTTTTCATCTTCCTCTTTGGTCTCCGTCTTCAAGTCTGTCTTCTTGTCCTCCGTCTCCATTGGCTCCTGCTTAGCCTCCAACCCCTCCTGCTCCTCCTTTTTGACCAATAGGGAGCCTGTGTCGTCCTCCGTCTAACAAAGACAGAACAACCATGAAAAAGCCTGCATTTATTTGATTAAAAATACAGTAAAACAGTAATACTGTGAAATATTTTTACAATTCAAAATAAGCTTTTTCTATTTGAATATATTTTAATATGTAATATACCTCCATCTTGGGCTCCGTTTTGATGCCTATGTCGTATTCTTGCTCTTCTGTTTTAGTGTCACTGGGCGGTACGTCAGGCACGGCATGCTGGGAGTGCAGCTCTGTGCTGGCTGCTGACGCTGGGGTGGGCACACGGTTTTCACCGCTCTGAAAGGCAAAGTATCAGATTTATTGACTTTATTCGAATTTTGACTTAAAGCTGAACAATTTTGGTGTCGCTCTGGAAAGTTTCTTTTGTTCCAAAACCTAGTGAGCGGCCTACTGAGGTCAAAGGTAAACTTTCCACACAAAGGTGGCCACTGATCTTATTCTGTCTTCTAAAGTTGAAGGATTGCTGTCAGCCAGTGTATATATAGTAAATATATAATATATAACAATTTATAACATTAATATTACATAATAGTAGTAGCAGAAGTAGTAGTAATATTAATTATTAATATTATTATTAGGTTAGAGTCACATAGAGATAATGGTATATAATTATAATATGTTAGACAAGTTGTGCAGAAAACCTGTACTCTCCAACTCTCATTACAACAGTAAAATTGCTTATTTTAATATTTTTATTTAATAACAACAACAACAACAACAACAACATTACCACTTTTAGTAATATTATAATAATATTATTACTATTACTAAATATAAATTACTAAGTTACTGGCCTCTTACTAAATATATAACAATATTTAGTAAAATTGTATATTATTATTATTATTATTATTATTATTATTATTATTATTAATAATATTTATTATTATTATTATTATTATTAGTAGTAGTAGTAGTAGTAGTAATAATAATTAGTAGTAATAATAAT